>JAMBLF010001410.1:0-93699 GCA_030578115.1 Leucoptera coffeella | reverse complement strand
CATCATACCCTTCAGGTTGCTTCATGAAAATTTCCTCATCTATTTTCCAATATAAAAAAAGCAGTGGACACATCAAACTGAGACAAGTGCATATTGTCTCTGGCTGCAATACTTAGAATAAATCTCACCGTGCTCATTCTTGCAACAGGGCTATATGTCTCAAAATAGTCCACGCCTTTTTTCTGTGAATAACCTTTTATAACTAGACGTGCCTTGTAACGTTCTACACTTCCATCTGCATTAAGTTTTACCTTGTAAATCCATTTACATGGAACTGCCTTTCTTCCTTTTGGTAACTGTACCAATTTCCAGGTTTCATTGTCATTTAATGATTCCATCTCTTCATTCATAGCTTTTATCCACTTAGTTTTATCATTCGATTCTACAGCCTCTTTGAATGTCTGAGGTTCAACAATTTCATCATTTAACTCTGAAACCATTGACATCACAAAATCTTGAAATCTTGCAGGTACCTTAAGAGATGAGCGATCTCTTAGTGTCATTCTTTCTTGTTGTACAAGTTCTTCCGGTTCTAAGAACTCTGTCTCAGTATCAGATCCTGTGTCTAGTTCTACCGGATTGCTATTGACTTTTTCTGTCTCTTTTAGCAACTCAGCAATTGGTTCTGGAAAAACAATGTTTTTTGTAATTTTCTCTGGAATGTCACTCATGGATTCTGATGAAATGTCCTTCATATCTTCGTTACAGTTTAAGGTCTTTTCATCAAATATCACATCTCTAGAACGAACAATTTTATTCTTCTCTGAATACCAAACTCTGTAACCTTCATCATTGTCATAACCGATAAGTATTCCTTTGATTGCTTTTTTATCTAGCTTCTTCCTAGTCACCTTAGGAATATGCGCAAAACACTGACTTCCTATTATATGCAGATGCTTAATTCTGTTTTTTTTACTGTACCACACCTCGTATGGAGACTTCTTTACAGTATTTGTTGACGGACCTGTCCTGTTTAGTACATAAACTGCGGTGTTTACCAACTCAGCCCACAAACTCTGCGGCAAGTCATTTGTGTGCATCATAGTTTTCATTGCTTCAACAACGGTTCGATTGTCTCTTTCAACACAACCGTTCTGGTTTGGAGTATGAGGCATTGTCAATCTTTGGTTTATGCCATACTCTAGTAGTATTCTTCTGACATTTTCATTATCAAATTCTCCTCCATTGTCACTCAAAAACTCTTTTACTGTATGTCCTGTTGTCTAAATCTTAGCTAACATAAGTTCAAGCTTCTTGTGTACTTCCGATTTATTTTTCAGAAAATAGACAATGCGAAATTTGCTGAAATCGTCCTTAAAGAGTACAAAATACTTGTATTTGAATAAAGAGTCAGGAAACGGTTCGCATACATCTGCATGTATTAGCTCCCCTGGTATCTTAGCTCTTTCTCTAGTTCCAAATTTCAACTTGTGCGCTTTCCCATACATGCAACCATCACATATTTCTCTGTCTAGCTTTAACTTGATCCCAAGTTCTCTCTCCACGACCTTTTTTACATGTGCTTTGTTCTCATGTGCCAACCTTTCATGATACAGTTGCAACTAATCTTCTTGTGAAACATGATTGATCGTTACTGGTGACTCAGGTCTGATATTTTTCACTTTTAATTTGAAAAGACCTCCCCTTTTGTGTCTTGTCCCAACAAGTTTAACCACACCATGTTGCTGAAGCTTGCATTTTGTAGTTGTTGACATAAAAAGGCTGTTGTCCATTCTATCTTGAGCTGACAGTACTGAAAATAGGTTTTTCTGTATTGAACGCACGTACCACACATCACTGAACAGAATCATCACCTTACTGCTCTTAACATCAGCTTCTAAAAGTACGGTTCCTTTTCCAATAGCTGTGACTGTATCACCATTTGCTGTTGTTACCGTGTGTGAAGATTTGAATGCCTCAAACGTCTGTAATAGATCGTCTCTGTTGGTAACGTGACTAGTAACCCCGTTGTCTACATACCAATTCTCTCTATCTGATGTTGCATTTGGATTCACCAACATAATCTGTATGTTGTTCACACTCGCCGTAGGTTTATCATTTGATTTATCTGTAGGCTTTGGTTTTAGCGGTCGTCCTTCGGAAATCCACTTAAAACAACCTTTTACTCTATGACCAATAACGCCACAATAAAATCATTTTTCTGCATTTGCAGACTCTGCCTTACTTTGCTTGTTTGTCGACTTTACTTATTTCCTCTCATTACTAGAGCTTCTATTTTTTCTTCATCCTTAATCGACGATAGAACTCTTTCGTGGTTGCATAACTGACTTGTGAGATTCTCTACTGTTCTATCACTCTTGGATATCATCATCCAAGTGGACTTGAAGCTAAGATATTCTTCAGGTAATATGTCTAGCATTTTACATATGATAAATAGATCTGGTAGCTCCTCATGCAGGTGTTCTTTCTTAAGTTCCCCGGTGAGTTCTGACCACATATTCTTCAGTTTGCTCAAATTACTTGACACATCACTTTCGAGTTGAAACTTATAACCAAAGAATTTCATGCACAGATCGTAGGCCATGTTATCTGAACAACCGTCATACATTCGGTGTAGCTCCGTCCATACTTCATGCGACGTTGTGAATCTTAGAACTTTCTCACAATTTTCTTGCGACAAATTTGCTGTAATCAGCAACAAAGCTGCATTGTCTTCTGACTAATGTCTTCTTAATTCGGTGTCATACTTTACTTGTACTGACGGACCTTCTTTGCTTGGTTTCTTGAGAAGTTTTTTTATGCCCTCAACCACTTCCAATATCCCCAGTCCCCTCAATGCAATCTGGATTTTGAATTTCCATGTTGCTCAGTTCGTGTTGTTGAGCTCTCCGACCTGGATCTTTGCGGCATCCAAAATGGTTTTCTCCATGTTGAATTCTCAACTTGTTAACGCTCTGCTACCACGTTATAGTATTAGAAAAACAATTTAGGAAATCAAAGTAATCTTTATTGCTTGAAAAAATATTGACAACTCCTGACATATATATTTTCTCGATAACCATAAACTAACTGAATACGTTCTGTAGGCAAAAGCTTCATATTATAACAGGTTTGGGCCTTGATAAGGGCTCTAAAGTCTTTATGTCGACTCAAGAGCCTGTGTTAGGGTTTAAGGGGGCCTACTCAGACTGGTCCGGCTTCGCACTTCTGGTTATTTAATGGATGTTATTATACATATAAACCTTCCTCTTGAATCACTTTATATATTAAAAAAAACCGCATTAAAATCCGTTGCGTAGTTTCAAAGATTTACGCAAACAAAGGGACATAGGGACAAAGAAAGCAACTTTGTTTTATACTATGTATTGATTCGCTAAGTGTAACAATTATGGTGAGGGAAGATATCGTTCAGAAATTTACCTATTCTTCTGAAGACAGATTTTTAGTAAGTGCTTGTAATAGCGACACGGCTATTACAAGTTCCATTAAAAAAGTATTTAAAGACTTTTTTAATTAAACAAGTCAGGCATTACCTGTCACATTAGGTACTGCCTAACTGACTACGAAATTGAATTAGTGAATAGTGTTATGTGACGATAACAATACTCGATATTGGTAAATAAAAACAACTACGAGTAGAGATCCCGCCACATAAGGTGGCAGTTGGAGGCGTCGCCACAGTCGCGTAATTCAGTGTTACCAGTAAACACGCCAAAACTAGCACTCACTGTGCCATACGGCTCGATACATTATAGGTTTCATTTGTAACGGTCTTTGGTTGCAGAGCTATAAACTCAAATAAAACAAATTAATATATCAAAGTCAAAATATGTTTATTAAACTATTTCAAACATGATTAATAATTAACGGGACTTATCCTTCTTATTATAATATATTACATATATTATGTGTTCCTTCACTCTGTCCGCAATAGACCGTTTAGTGTGTTCGACGTAGGATTTCCCACAGCTGCAATCAATCTTATACACACCCTTATATCTTATATCATGAGTATAAATCGCGAATCTCTTAAAACTATTATTTCAAACATGGCACTGAGCATTGTCTTTACATATTTTTTACCGAGGCTAGATCAGCGGAGACCCTAGCTTGGAGAAGAACTAACAAGAAACTCCAGAAATCAATTTATTATAATCACCCTTAACAAACATAAAAATTACAAAGAGTGGGCAAAAAACACAACGCTGGTAATACTAAATTTACCTTTCATACAAAATAACACGCAATGGCGGAAACGTCAAATTTAGTTCCAAGTTTGGCTACTGCCACCTTATGTGGCGGGTACTCTATTGTATTTTTATTATGTATTTTTGTAACCATTTTATAAATATTGTAGTATTGGTATCAAATATTGTATCTTTTTACCACTTATGCCTCTTCAATAGCTCTTGTTTATTTATCTAGTGTCTTAATCCCTTATACTAACTCAGTGTCCTCACACCCAACTTCTACTATAGATATAACCTAAAAAATCTGTTGAAATGAACATAATATGGTTCGCGTTTAATGTTCTTAGCTCCGTCCAAATAGTAATAACTCAGATCATTCTCAATCCTGTGAATTGGACAGATTTTGATGCTGAGAGAAGAATCAAGAATGGTCAGCCTGCTAAACTGGGACAGATTCCGTACCAGGTTTGTTTATATATGCTGTTTACATAAATAGGATTTGAAACCTAAACGGGAGGTCGCGGGCTTTTCTTCTGCTTTCCAGTCTGATCGATGATTGTATCAGGATCGGAGCTTCGTATCAGTGGGTACAGAGTTCAAATCGAGCACGAGCTTGTTGTTGTTGCCATCCTATGGTACCCCAAAGGTACAAAGGGCCTTCGTGAGACGTTGCCAATCGCTCCTATCCTGTGCCTTGCGCTCCGCATCCCTCCAACTCAACCCAGCCGTCCTCAACTCAGCGTCGACTAATGAAAATTAAGTGTAATGAGTCGTAATAAAAATACATTTGCGAAGTTCAATGAGTTCTACGGTGAGGGAAAATATGATGGCTTACTACCTGTGACATTGAGTACTTTCTGGTCAACACGTGGGTTCGAGGTGGCCATAGAATTACCGCGAATCTCCGTGATGGGGGAGATAGATACCGAAGCCTATGACCATTCCGGGTTAAGGGTCGCTTTTGTCTATTTAAATTACGTCTACGACTGACTATTAAGAAAAATTAAAGTTCAGTGTCCACAATAATCTCAACATTATAATGGACGTTCGTACTATTGTAGACAAAACAAGTCAAACGCATTCACCACCATTAACCCTTGCGGGGTGGTCAGAGGTTCAGCTGTCCATCTCCGCAATTGTGAAGGTAGTAATTCTATGGCTACCTCGAACCCACGTGTTAAACAAATAGTCAGTACTCAATGTGGTAAGCCATGTCGCCATTCACAACCACTAACTATTACCTGTTCGGGGAACAGGTACGTTTCTTCACGACGTTTTCTTTATGTACTGTGCTTCTTTTAACCAGATTTCGTTCAAGAGGCTTGAAGGTTCCTTCTACATTGGCTTCTGCGGAGGATCACTGATCTACCCATCCAAAGTGATCACCGCAGCGCATTGCTTCGACAGGGGCGTGAGGGAGCCGTTATGTTACAAGTAATTCGACCTCCGTGAAAATTGTTAATGACGACCTCCGCGGCGCGATTGGTAAGACACCTGAACGCTAATCGTGAGGTCCCGGGTTCGATTCCCGTTGGAGGCAGAGTTAAGAACTGCGCTTTTCTACTGCTTTTCAGTCTGGTCGTTGATTATATATGCTATATATGTATTTATCTATGTATAATATGTATAGATTTCTTAAACATACGTTGACTAGTACCCTTAACACAAGTCTGAAATGAACTTACCAAGGGGCTAGTTCAATTGGTGTAATAATGTCCAAATATTATTATTATATTCATTTAGTAAAGAAGGCCTGGACGTGCCAACGAGCAATTTCATTGGCGTGCGAGCCGTGGCTGGAGAACTGGAGAACGTGCTGCCACAGGCCGAGAGGGACTTCAAAGGCCAGTGGCGGAGGATAAGCCGATGCGTCATCCCCACTGGGTACCAGATCACTTATAAGGACATCGGGATAGTTGTAAGTATTATGTTGCAGATTGTATCGGGGTGGGTAACTTAAATACATGCTCAGGCTTTAGCATCACTACATACTATAAAACAACGCTTTCTATGACCCTATGTCCCTTTGTATGCTTAAATTTTTGAAACTACGCAACGGATTTTGATGCAGTTTTTGTAATAGATAGAGTAATTTAAGAGGAAGGTTTATATGTATAATAATATCCATTAAATAGCCAGAAGTGCGAAGCTGGAGCGGGTCGCTAGTTAATTTATAAAAGCAATTACAAAAGTTATAACTGATTGATATATTTTGACGGTGGTATAAAATAAAATTCTAAATGATATTTTTAATTTCTAATATTTTGGCTACCACCGTCAACTTTTTGTTTATTTTATGAAATTGATTATTGTATTTATTGTAATATTATTGTGCGTCATGGTCCGCAAATACTATTGTGCGACCGACCGATGGCGGTATATCCATCATAAAAGGGTAGGGAGACCAAATACAAAGCCAATGACGGGCAGCAGCGTCATTAGTGCTAACCTCCTTACCCATGCAATCTCCAACCCGCCTGCCCAGCGTGGAGATTAGGGCAATACCCCCCACCATGTAATGACAACACTTAAAAAGATGGCCCCGAGTTCCTGGCGGCACTGTTGTCCTGGCCACGGTGACGGTCGGGGCAGCGACAGTGCCAGGGGTGCGAAGAATCCCCAGGCGTCAAACAAGTCACCAAAACAACTGACCGTGGCGACGTACAACGGACGCAGTCTCCGGCTGGATTCGCATCTTGCCAAACTGGAAGTAGAACTTTCCAGGATCAGGTGGCATATCTTGGGGTTAAGCGAGGTCCGAAGACAGAGCGAGGACTGCTTAACCCTAAGCGCTGGCCACCTGTTCTACTTCCGGGAAGGAGACTGCAAGTCCCAGGGGGGCGTAGGCTTCCTCGTCAACAAAGTCCTCTGTAACAACGTTGTGGAAGTGTCCAGTGTGTCGACAAGGGTGGCGTACATCGTTCTTAAGCTCTCGGATCGCTACTCACTCAAAATGATCCAGGTGTACGCCCCCACATCGGCACACTCAGACCAAGATGTGGAGGCCCTATACGATGATATCGAACGGGCCTTACATCATACCACGTCCGCTCACTACAACGTTATGATGGGGGACTTCAACGCAAAAGTTGGTCAAAGGGAGAGTGGTGAAACGAGGATGGGGCCACACGGCATTGGCAGTCGGAATTCCAGGGGACACATGTTGGTCCACTTTCTTTAATCACAGGGGCTGTATCTTATGAACTCATTTTATAAGAAAAAGCCCCAACGGAAGTGGACCTGAAAGAGTCCCAGCGGAAACACCTTTAATGAGATCGACTTCATCATGGCGGATAAAAAGGATATATTCAGGGATGTCTCCGTGATCAACAGGTTTAATACCGGAAGTGATCACCGCATGGTTAGAGGCACCCCGAATATCAATTATAAGCTGGAAAGGATGCGCATGATGAAGTCCACGCTTCGACCTAACCGACTGTAAATGGCTGCTGGTTCATCCAAGTTCCAGTTGGAACTCCAGAACCGCTTTGCCATTCTGCACACCGCGACCAATGTTGACGAGGACCTCGAAAATGTGAGCAAAATAATCGGCGAGGAAGGGAGCCGGTTCTGCAGCGCTCGAGCTGGGAACCGAAAGTCGGATCTCTCGGACGAGACTTTGGACCTTATGAGGTTAAGACGAGAAACTCCACAGACATCTCCTTCGCAAACAGCTACGCTAAACAAACAGATAAAGAAGGCAATACGACGTGACCTACGTAAGGCTAATGCTCTCCTCATAAAAGAGTTGATCGAGCAAAACCGTGGGTTGCGCGTATTCGCCCGAAAACTGCGACGTTGCCACATGACGAAGTTAAGGACAGCTCGTGGAGACATGGTCACCTCTAAACCAGAGATCTTGTCTGAGATAGAAGATTTTTACGGCCAGTTATACCGCTCACGCTGCCGAAATCCGGATCCTGACCCCTCCGATTCAAGGGCCACGTTGACACGCCACTTCACAGAGGACATGCCCGAAATAGCTATGGATGAGATTGAGACGGCCTTAAAACAGGTTAAAAATGGAAAAGCTCCGGGAGAGGATGGAATCACCTCTGAGCTCCTGAAATCTGGTGGACGACCAGTTCAGAGGGAGCTCCAGAGAATTTTTAACAGTGTCATATTCTCAGGAAGAACTCCAAAATGTTGGGGCAGAGGTGTAGCTGTTCTGTTCTTCAAGAAGGGAGATAAAACCCTCTTGAAGAACTACAGGCCGATAACACTTCTGAGTCACATATATAGGCTGTTCTCAAGGGTCATCTCCAATAGACTCTCAGCCAGGCTCGATCGGGTTTCGACGAGGTTTTAGCACCATAGACCACATCCACACGTTGAGGCAAGTTATACAGAAAACTAACGAGTATAACCAGCCACTCTGCCTCGCGTTTGTGGACTATGAGAAAGCTTTTGACTCGGTCGAGACCTGGGCGGTCATGGAATCCTTGCAGCGATCTCAAGTCGACTGGCGATACGTGAGTGTGCTGAGACATATTTATGATTCCGCCATGATGACCGTTCAACTCCAAAGCCACGGCACGAAACCTATCCAGTTGCAGAGAGGTGACAGACAGGGGGATGTTATGTGCCCGAAACTGTTCTCGAGTGCACTGGAAGATGTTTTCAAAACGTTGGATTGGGTTGAACGGGGAATAAATATCAATGGGGAATACATCTCGCACCTCCGCTTTGCTAATGATATCGTTCTCATGACGGAGTCGCTGCAGGATCTGGAGGAAATGCTGTCCGAATTAAATGCTGCTTCTCGACGCATCGGACTCGGGATGAATTTAGAAAAAACCAAAATCATGTTTAATGATTTGGTAGTCCCGAGACCGGTTGCCCTTGGGGGCACTCCCGTAGAAGTTGTTTCCCAATACACTTACTTAGGCCAAATTATACAGCTTGGCAGAAACAACTTCGAGAGGGAGGCGGACCGAAGAATACAGCTAGGATGGGCAGCATTTGGAAGGGTAAGGCATGTCTTCACGTCGTCTTTACCACAATGCCTGAAAACTAAGGTTTTCAATCAGTGTGTGCTCCCCGTTATGACGTACGGATCTGAGACGTGGACACTCACTGCGGGATTAGCCCATAAATTCAAGGTCGCTCAGCGTGCAATGGAGCGGAAGATGCTCGGGGTTTCTCTGGTAGATCGCATCAGAAATGAGGTGATACGCCAGAGAACTAAAGTTACCGACATTATGAAAAGAATTAGCACGCTGAAGTGGAGTTGGGCTGGTCACGTATGCAGGAGGACTGATGGTCGTTGGAGCAAAAAAATCCATGAGTGGAGACCGCGTCTCAGTAAACGTAGAGTGGGGCGCCCCCCGGCAAGGTGGGAAGACGACCTGCGCAGGTTGGCCGGCATTGAATGGATGCGAACGGCCACTGACAGGGAGAAGTGGCGTCATTTGGGGGAGGCCTATGTCCAACAGTGGATTACTTCAGGCTGATGATGATGATGATGAATTACGCTGCTAACTGTGAGTGATAACATGCCTATCCCCGGGAAAGTGCCTATATACAGCGATACGGTTCACTACTTATCACGTTGGTACTGTCTATGTAGTGAAACGCGGGCTTCGATTGACCCATACGTAACATGCCTTAGAAATTTGAGTAGTCTTAGTCGGAAGGAGTGTGTATACACAAGTCGTGAAGCGTATGTATGTATGTTACACTGATTTCCTAAATTCCGGATAGCATCCCGGAGACGTAAAATCTGCTTGGTCAGTTTTAGCGGTTATACTTGGGTTGTGGCAAAGTAATGATAACAGGTTCCCAGACCATCGCCCAATCGACCAATTATCCGTTTTTGACCAATCACTTTTGCTTCATTGACTTATACAGGTCCTCATACACCTTCAATTTGACTTTCAGTGACTGCATTTCGACTGCATTGATTCTAATTTCATGCTTCTTATGCCATACCCAACTTTCACTACCATAAGTCATTGTTGGAACCAGCACAACCCTATGAAGAGCCATAAGTGCCAATTGAGAAACCATCTAGGTACTCATAACCTATGCATGGCTGTTAATCTCATTACCTGCATATGAATATAGCAATAAATTATCAAAATTATCAAAAAAATATTCAATACATTTGTAATATGTATGTAAATAATAGACCATGTCGGATTACAGAGGGTGCCGGACTAGACAGGGGCCGGATTACCGGGGGTCCACTGTATCTCCATCACACTTTGCGTTACTAGTAGATACATCCAAAAATTGTCATTTTTTATCACTGACTGATCTATAGATCAAAATTCTAACCTAGATCATCTACAATGTTTAAATTTTATGAATGAAATAAAATTCATATTTGACCCTGCCAGTTGGATTGATGACATGAAGAAGGTCACTGGTTGTGCCTGAGGACTGCAACTCTGTTGAGTAGCGTACGTTCAGCACAGGAATGGACTATCACAAACAGATTCTTAGATTTTCATTGGCTCATGTTCAGTGGCTAAGCTTCTGCCTACACTGAAAACTCCCACTTTTATGTGTCGGGCTATTCAGGGACATGAAAACAAAGTTTACTATGTGCAGTTTTTCAGCTAAAGGTGACTAAAGGAGTACCCACCTGTCAACAATGACATTGCAACCTAAATATTAATGCTTAAAAGTGACCTAGGATATTAACCATCTCTTTGACATTCTGTCTACTTGGAAATGGATTAATGGACGTGATTGTACATGTATAGTTCCTTTTCCAGTACCTGCAGAGGCCCTTTGAATTGAATAACGATGTGCATACTATTCCGGTAGCAAGTGTGGACAAAGACTATGTGGGCACATGCATCACATCGGGATTCGGCAGAATCGATCAGACAGTAGGTATTTGTTTTTGTGTCCTTAATATGCCATTCACCACTAAGGTTATGTCGGCTCTTACAAACACTGATGCCACGGTGTTTGCACTTGTTATTCGGTCGCCATGGTTACACCAACGCCGCCAACCGCTACTACCGAAGAAAAACGTAGTCGAAGTCCAATTCTTCTTTTCTTTCTTGTTCTTCAGTTCGTTCTAGTTGAGTATCCAAATATAATCCCAAAGAGAATTCCATTATTTAAATCTGGTAGTACCACTGACCCTGCTAACTATCGTCCTATTTCAATACTACCATCTTTTAGCAAAATATTTGAGAAACTTATTCTAAATCAATTGCTAGTACATTTTAACCGTTATAATATTTTTAATAAGCAACAGTTTGGTTTTACAAAGGGTCGATCAACAACAGATGCTGGGGTTGATCTTATGAAATATATATTTGAGTCTTGGGAGGAAGCAAAGGATACTCTGGGGGTCTTTTGCGATCTTTCTAAGGCGTTCGATTGCGTGGACCACAAAACTCTGATCATGAAGCTTAAGCATTACGGTATAGGTGATAGGGCACTGGATCTAATTGCATGTTACCTAGGGGGAAGGATCCAGAGTGTTGAATTCGGCGGAGCTAGATCGAGCGGCAGCTCGGCTGCTATGGGTGTTCCGCAGGGTTCCATTCTTGGGCCCTTCCTTTTCTTAGTTTATATAAATGACTTACCTTATTTAAGTCAGCGCCGTTGCCACATGGTGTTGTTTGCGGATGACACTTCTATATTGTTTAAAGTTAACAGAGGAAAAGACGAAACAGACAGGATATGTGGGATGATATCAGAGGTGGAACAATGGTTTAGAATAAACAATCTTGCTTTTAATTGTAATAAGACAAAATGTGTACGATTTACTTTGCCAAATGTTAGGAGCTCAACTACTAGCATCGTAATTAATAATGTGGCTTTAGATATTGCGGGGTCCACTACCTTCTTAGGGGTCACAATGGACTCAAAATTACAGTTTAGTAAGCACATCGGTGATCTGGCAAAAAGGCTAAGTTCTGCAGCCTATGCGGTTAGGAAAATAAGACACTTGACTGACGTGAAAACCGCGAGACTTGTTTATTTTAGTTATTTCCATAGCGTCATGTCATACGGGCTTCTTTTGTGGGGCAATTCTGCTGATATTAATTCAGTATTTGTACTGCAGAAGAGAGCCATTCGCTCGATCTACCGAATGGGCCCTCGTGAATCTTTAAGAGATGTGTTTAAGACAATAAATATACTCACTGTGGCTTCTCAATATATATATGATAACTTAGTATATGTTAAAAAAAATATTAATGATTACAGGCTTGTAAGAGACATGCATAATTGTAACACACGCAATAAACATAAATTGTATTATAGTGGCTCGAGACTAAAAAGAATAAACAATTCGTTTATGGGCCTGGGCATAAAAATGTATAACAAACTTCTAGAGGCTATAAAGTCCTTACCTCTAGACAAATTTAAAGTTTGCACTAAAGCGACTTTGATCGGGAAGGGCTACTACAAAGTGAAAGATTATCTAAATGATGTTATGTGACGTTTCATCTTGGTGTGATTGCAGCCTCACGATGCATGTTCTTATTGGGACACCTTTAATATGTTGCTCATAATATTCGTTGGTTGCTGGTTAGGCTGCAGTCTCATTCTGATGGATTATTTAATTAAGTTGTTATATTGTATTGAAATATGTCTGCAGTGTTTCGTTAGTAATATGCCATTAGTTTAATTAGATTTATTTAATATTTTTTATTTAAATTGATTAACTGTAATGACAACTTTTCCGGTGGAAATGTTTTTTTTTTTTTGACCTTCAATAAGTGATTTTATAAAAAAAAGAACATATTTAGCCAGTTTGGCACCACAATTGACTAAATATTCAGCCGAAAATAATTATATTTTGTATTTTCAACGTTCACTGAGCTGCTGACTTTGTTGACGAACCATAGACGACTGACGAGATATCAGGAATTATTTACATACAAATATGTACATTCACGTCCTTTAATCCCACTTTGTATGAAGAGGTGTATGAGTGTCAATAAAGCGAAAGTGGTCTGTCTGTCCTTTACAGGGAATCAGGCGTGATGTGCATGTATGTATGTCCTTTAATCTTTTCCGGGTGGACAGAACCTTGGAGACTTGAAAACATATTGGTCACTTTTTAGGATGTATAATTAGGATGCCGTGTGGCGGCGGCTTTAGAATAAGACTGTGGTATATTATTGCAGTTCGCCACCCCATCTCTTCCCGTGGGTGTCGTAAAAGGCGACTAAGGGAATTAATCGGACCTTCAATAACCATAGGCTCTAAGCCACATAGTGTTCACGGACTATGATGCCTATGTTAATTTATTGTTATTATAGATATAAAATAAACATAAAATTAAATTATAAATATAATGTATTTGTGTATTTTTTATTATTATTATTTATTTATTTTTGAGGGTACCTACAAAATTTAATAACTTGAAAATATTTTGGCGGTGGTAAGAAAATAACTTTTAAATTATAAATCGTTTCAAATTGTAAACATTTTTTTAGCTACCACCGCCATCTTTTTATAATTTATAAATTTAATATTTATTCATATAGTTGTGCATCATGGTCCGTTAACACTATTTGTGCGACCGGCCGATGGCGGTATATCCATCCAAAAAGGGTAGGGAGACTGAATACAAAGCCGATGACGGGCAGCAGCGTCATTTGTGCTAAAATCCTTACCCCTGCGATCTCCAACCCGCCTGCCCAGCGTGGAGATTAGGGCAATACCCTCCCATCTCATGACAACATTTAAAATGATGGCCCGAGTTCCTGGCGGCACTGTCGTCCTGGCCACGGTGACGGTCGGGGCAGCGACAGTGCCAGGGGTGCGAAGAATCCCCAGGCGTCAAGCGAGTCACCAAAACAACTGACCTTGGCGACGTATAACGGACGCAGTCTCCGGCTGGATTCGCATCTTGCCGAGCTGGAAGTAAAACTTTCTAAAATTAGGTGGCATATCCTGGGGTTAAGCAGGGTCCGAAGACAGGGTGAGGACTGCTTAACCCTAGGCTCTGGTCACTTCTTCTACTTCCGGGAAGGAGACTGTAAATCCCAGGGGGCATAGGCTTCCTCGTCAACAAAGTCCTCTGTAACAACGTTGTGGAAGTGTCCAGTGTGTCGACAAGGGTGGCGTATATCGTTCATAAGCTATCGGATCGATACTCACTGAAAATGATCCAGGTGTACGCTCCCACATCGGCACACTCAGACCAAGAGGTAGAGGCCCTATACGATGATATCGAACGGGCCTTGCATCATACCACGTCCGCTCACTACAACGTTATGATGGGGGACTTCAACGCTAAAGTTGGTCAAAGGGAGAGTGGTGAATCAAGGATGGGGTCACACGGCATTGGCAGTCGGAATTCCAGGGGACACATGTTGGTCCACTTTCTTGAATCGCAGGGGCTGTATCTAATGAACACCTTCTATAAGAAAAAAGCCCCAACGAAAGTGGACCTGGAAAGTCCCGACGGAAAACACTTTGATGAGATCGACTTCATCATGGCGGATCAAAAGCACATATTCAGGGATGTCTCCGTGATTAACAGGTGTAACACCGGAAGTGATCACCGCATGGTAAGAGGCACCCTGAATATCAACTATAAGCTAGAAAGGATGCGCATGATGAAGTCCACGCTCCAACCTACTCGACTGTAAATGGCCGCTGGTTCATCCAAGTTCCAATTGGAACTCCATAATCGCTTTGCCATTCTGCACACCGCGACCAATGTTGACGAGGACCTTGAAAATGTGACCAAAATAATTGGCGAGGAAGGGCGCCGGTTCTGCAAGGCTCGAGCTGGGAGCCGTAACTCGGGTCTCTCGGACGAGACTTTGGACCTTATGAGGTTGATACGAGAAACTCCACAGACATCTCCTTCGCAAACAGCTACGCTAAACAAACAGATAAAGAAGGCAATGCGACGTGACCTACGTAAGGCTAATGCTCTCCTCATAAAAGAGTTGATCGAGCAAAACCGTAGGATGCACGTATTAGCCCGAAAACAGGGACGTAGCCACATGACGAAGTTGAGGACAGCTCGTGGAGACATGGTCACCTCTAAACCAGAGATCTTGTCTGAGATTGAAGATTTTTACGGCCAGTTATACCGCTCGCGCTGCCGAAGTCCTGTTCCCGACCCCTTCGATTCGAGGGCCACATTGACACGCCACTTCACAGAGGACGTGCCCGAAATAGATATAGATGAGATTGAGATGGCTTTAAAACAGCTTAAAAATGGCAAAGCTCCGGGAGAGGATGGAATCACTTTTGAGCTCCTGAAATCTGGTGGAAGACCGGTTCTGAGGGAGCTCCAGAGAATCTTCAACAGCGTCATCTTCTCCGGAAGAACACCGAAATGTTGGGGCAGAGGTGTGGCTGTTTTGTTCCTTAAGAAGGGAGATAAAACCCTCTTGAAGAACTACAGAGTTGCTGGAAGATGCTGAAGGAGGCCTACATCCAAGAGAGGGTCGAAAATGGCTGAGAGAGAGAGAGAGAAGAACTACAGGCCGATAATACGTCTGAGCCACATCTATAAGCTGTTTGCGAGGGTCATTTCCAATAGAATCTCAGCCAGGCTAGATAGCTTTCAGCCACCAGAACAGGCCGGGTTTCGGCGGGGTTTTAGTACCATAAACCACATTCACACGCTGAGGCAAGTTATACAGAAAACTGAAGAGTATAACCAGCCACTTTGCCTCGATTTGTGGACTATGAGAAAGTTTTTGACTCGGTCGAGACCTGGGCGGTCATAGAATCCTTGCAGCGACCTCAAGTCATTGGCGATACGTGAGTGTGCTGAGACATATTTATGATTCCGCCATGATGATCGTTCAACTCCAAAGCCACGGCTCGAAACCTATCCAGTTGCAGAGGGGTGTAAGACAGGGGGATGTTATATCCCCGAAACTGTTTTCGAGTGCACTGGAAGATGTTTTCAAAACGTTGGATTGGGTTGAACGAGGAATAAATATCAATGGAGAATACATCTCGCACCTCCGTTTTGCGGACGATATCGTCCTGGTGGCAGAGTCGCTGCAGGATCTGGAGGAAATGCTGTCCGAATTAAATGCTGCTTCTCGACGCATCGGACTCGGGATGAATTTAGAAAAAACCAAGATCATGTTTAATGATTTGGTAGTCCCGAGACCGGTTGCCATTGGGGGCACTCCTGTAGAAGTTGTTTCGCAATATACTTACTTGGGTCAAATCATACAGCTTGGCAGGAACAATTTCGAGAGGGAAGCGGACAGAAGAATACAGCTCGGATGGGAAGCATTTGGAAGGCTAAGGCATGTCCTCACGTCGTCTATACCACAATGCCTGAACACTAAGGTTTCCGACCAGTGCGTGCTCCCCGTTATGACGTACGGTTCTGAGACGTGGACATTCACTGTGGGACTAGCCCACAAATTCAAGGTCGCTCAGCGTGCTATGGAACGGAAGATGCTCGGGGTTTCTCTGGTAGATCGCCTCAGAAATGAGGTGATACGCCAGAGAACTAAAGTTACCGATATTATGTAAATAATTAGCACGCTGAAGTGGAGTTGGGCTGGTCACGTATGCAGAAGGACTGATGGCCGCTGGAACAAAAAAGTCCTAGAAAGGAGACCGCGTCTCAGTAAACGAATGTGTGGGGCGCCCCCGGCAAGGTGGGAAGACGACCTGCGCAGGTTGGCTGGCATCGAATGGATGCGAACGGCCACTGACAGGGAGAAGTGGCGTCATTTGGGCGAGGCCTATGTCCAACAGTGGATTCAGACAGGCTGATGATGATGATGAATTAGGCTGTGATGCCACATAGAACAATGGTAACGGGTTGCTAGCCCATCGTCCAATAGATTCAATTTACCCCTGGTCCCTTCCTACTACATGCCGGGAAGAACGAATCTGTCTACTTCGAAAGAAAAAGATATGTATACATGTAATGAATAATAATGAATGCCTACCTACATTTCTGTTTCATTATATTGTGTTAAAAAGGTTTTATGTTTCAGACTTTAAACTGTTCGCGTTAAGTAAATATTATGGTGTTCAGAGGTTAAAACTGGCCAATGAGAAATTAGTAAATGCAAAACAAAATCGTATTGACCAATTGGAGACGACCGTTGTCACGTCTCATTGGTAAAATCGTGGGGTCGGATTACGTAACTGTTTTCCTAATGCGAATATACTATAATACGTATATTTACTTATAACTACTCGTACCTTTTCAGACAGCGTCTGATGCGCTATTGTATGGAGAGGTGAAGTTGTATCCAACGCATGTATGCAACAGGCTCAAGGGATCCTCGCAACATACAATTATATGCGCCCCCGGAGTTCCATCGGATATTGGTCGGGTAATATATTAACATACATACATACATTCACGTTCTATAATCCCTTTCGGAGTGGACAGAACAGAAGCAATTTTCTAGGTCACTTTAGCTTGTATAACATGTAAAGGAACATTGGTGAACGGTTGTTAGCCCATCGCTTTATAGAGACTATTAACTCCTAGTTCCTTAGGACATGCTGGGAAGAACGACAGCTAGTTAGCATTCTTTTTATGTCTCAGACTAGCGCGACACGCAAAGGCTGTAGTTTTCCGTGTAGACTGAAGCTTGGCCAATGAAAAGGAAATTATTAAAAAACAGTCAATCAATCAGATGTCAGCCCATCGCCCCATAGATGCTATTCACACCTAGTCCCTAAGTCACTTATGACTATAGTTGACTCGTAAATAGAATGGTAACGAACAGTCCTGCACATATTTCTTGCGTCCTGAATGTTCAATTTGTATATATATGTATCATGTCTTAAATATTAGAATTGCAAGTATTTTTTTGATTTCAGGCGTCATTTTTATGTTAAACTAATTGCAACTTTAGTTTTTTCTGAGTGTGGCGCTTTATTAAAAAATTCGACGTAGCTCAGTTGTTAGGGACTTGACTCTGTATCGAGGGTACAGGGTTCAAATACCGCTTGAGCATGTACCAATGGAAATGAAGTTTAATGAATTTCTATGTACATTTCCGTAATAAAAATACATTTACGAAATGCGTCGAACACTACGGTGAGGGAAAAACATCGTGAGGAAACCTACCTGTTCCCCGAACAGGTAATTGTTAGTGCTTGTAAATGGCGCCATTACTTACCACCTGTCACATTGAGTACTGACTATCTGGCCATTACGTGGGTTCGAGGTGGCCATAGATTTACTACCTTCGCAATTGCGGAGATAGACACCTGAACCTCTGACTACCCGCAAGGGTTAATGTTCGTGAACGAGTTTGTCGTTTGTTTTGTCTTTGTGGCGCTTTAGAGGTCGCCAAGGTGGTTAACCGTCATATATACAGGGTGACAGATTCATCACTGGCAATATTTTAACCTGGCTATCAGTAGCACCTATAGAACCCGTTTTCATAATAAAAAGGGTAGGAATTCTTTGGAAATTTTGGACATTTTTTTTAATTTTTATTTAAAATTTTCCGTAACATATGGGTACCCTATTAACGTACTACTTACCAAGGTCATGTTCATTCATAAATTGTAAGTTTACATTCTCTATGGTAATCTAGTGTTTGTGGACCAGGAGCATCTTGAATGAAACTTTTTTCATTATTGAGACATTGTTTTCACAGGTTAGGAAGCCAATAGAACATACTTATGTGGTTTCCTTTAAACATTAATTACGACAATGTTACGCACTATTCTTTTATTTCATCCAAATAATCATCACTGCACACATTAACACAACATGATCATTAGCCGGTTATGGATGATTATGGTTGTACTTAATTTAATCGCGTAATTATTCTATGCTGGTTACTAATTGATCTCCCTTTAGTTTACGCTTTAATAAGTTCTTTAAAACATTTGATTCCATTAAATTTCTATGTTTAAATTCTCGACAATTATAACCTCAAAAGCACTTCAGTAATTAATTTCATTTCCACTAAAGTATGAATTTACATTCACATAACTAAACCATGTTTTACTTTCACAACATTAATAAACATAATCTACCATTATTGTACTATGAAATAGTAATTTAACATTAAATTATAAATTCAGACGACAAAAATACTTTTTACCGCCATAGCGTTGTAAAACAAACAATCAAATAAATAAATTAGCCACAGACAAAGTAAAGATGAAGTAAAGATCGCGTCATACAGCCAGGGTGAAGTGCATTTTACATTTCATACTTTCGACTTACTACGAGCATAAATATTTTAATATTTTGTATGACTAATAAATATACATGAGATGAAGAATAAACAATGATAAGTAAATCATTAATAACAAAATTGTTTATTTCACTTATGTGTTATGTACTATTTTGTCACTAAAAGTACTTGATAGAGTACCCGCCACATAAGGTGGCAGTAGCCAAACTTGGAACTAAATTTGACGTTACCGCCATTGCGTGTTATTTTGTATGAAAGGTAAATTTAGTATTACCAGCGTTGTGATTTTTGCCCACTCTTTGTAATTTTTATGTTTGTTAAGGGTGATTATAATAAATTGATTTCCGGAGTTTATTGTTAGTTCTTCTCCAAGCTAGGGTCTCCGCTGATCTAACCTCGGTAAAAAATATGTAAAGACAATGCTCAGTGCCATGTTTGAAATAATAGTTTTAAGAGATTCGCGATTTATACTCATGATATAAGATATAAGGGTGTGTATAAGATTGATTGCAGCTGTGGGAAATCCTACGTCGAACACACTAAACGGTCTATTGCGGACAGAGTGAAGGAACACATAATATATGTAATATATAATAAGAAGGATAAGTCCCGTTAATTATTAATCATGTTTGAAATAGTTTAATAAACATATTTTGACTTTGATATATTAATTTGTTTTATTTGAGTTTATAGCTCTGCAACCAAAGACCGTTACAAATGAAACCTATAATGTATCGAGCCGTATGGCACAATGAGTGCTAGTTTTGGCGTGTTTACTGGTAACACTGAATTACGCGACTGTGGCGACGCCTCCAACTGCCACCTTATGTGGCGGGATCTCTACTTAAAATTAATGTTATTACTCTTATGTTGAATTGAAATTGAATTGTTTATTGTAAAAAATTTTGCAACGGAATTCGCAAGATGATAATAAGTTTTGAAATTATTTGTTATTAGTTTTAATAATTATCTATATGGATTAAAATGAACAAAGATTGAAGAACTAGTGAAATGGAATTGTATTTGTCATCGTGTACCATGTATGTGTGGTGTGTTTTGATAATTTTCATTAGAAGCATGTGATGTTCGACCACAAAAAAACTTTTATGTTTTTGGGTATGAAACAGCAAGTAAGCCGTAGTGATGATGATGACGCCTTATCTTTAAACCCTAAAACTGCATTGGGTACACCAGAAATAGAGTTTAGTAAAAATTTTAGATTTTTACTTGGATGTTTTATTGTTGATATTTGTTTGTTTTGTTGTTAATAGTTTTTTGTTTTGGGTGTTAAAAGATGTTTAATTGGATGAGAACTTATGAATGAAACAATGTAGGGTGTGCATGTATTCTGAATTGGCTCCCAAACTTTGAGGAGGCTTTTCTCAAAATTTTTGTACCGGAGGGTACTAAAATAATTATGTCAAGCCGCATATTTTTCACCCAAGAATCTATCTTTGAAGTATTGCCAGTGATGAAAAGTTTATATATATATTCTGTTCACCTCTAAAAGGTTTAAATGAATGTACATGTTTGTCGCAGGGGGATTCAGGAGGTCCATTAGTCTGCAAGAGCACTGGTGACCCAAAAGAAGGCCCGTTGGGATTACTAGTCGGGGTAGTTTCAGGGAAAAGAATGGGACAATTCTCCTTTTATACAAAAGTGGCGAAAATGAAGAACTTTCTACGCTCACAGGGTAGTGACCTACGGCCCTTGAATATGTGTTTATTTGTTTTATGTATATTATACATACGCGGCTATAGTCCAGTGGGTAAGACCTCTGACTTCTTATGAGAAAGGTCCTAGGTTCTAATCCTGGCGCTGGAATGTACTATTGAATGGATTTAAATGTGTTTTCATTTACTTACATAATTTAGGAGGAGGAGGAAAACGTCTTGAGGAAACCTGCCTATCCCTCGGGGTATTGCCAGTGCCTATATATGGCGATACGGTTCACTACCTGTCACGTTGGGTGTTGTCTATCTAGTGAAACGCGGGTTACGAGTGACTCGTGCTTAACATGACTTCGAAATTTTGAGGATGGGTACTCTAGCCTCTGACTACCCCTCTAACGTGTGTATACACAAGTCATCAAGCGTAGGTTATGTAATACATACGAATGCACCTTTTGTTGTAAACAGGGCCCTTACTCCACTAATTAACTTTGACAGCCACACAACTGCGTCGCTACTGCATTACTTCTGCGTCTCGGCTGTAAAAGTAGCACACTGCTAATATATTGATCTGCCACAGTTGTGCCTCAATAGCGAGTCAGTGGCGCTTCAATGGCAACTCAAGAATAGAAATGTCAATAGTGGAGTATCAAATATAAGGCTATTGAACTTGCATTGACGGACGTTTGGTCAGTGGAGTAGCTTTTTTGTACTTCAGACGCAGAAGTACTTCAGAAGTAGTTCGATAGCGCTTCAGTGGCCAAAATTTGTTATAGGAGTGCCAAAAGTGTCAAATTACGGCCACTGAAGTATTACAGTATCGATACTGAAGTAATATTGTGGCTAAAATGAATTAGTGGAGTTAGGGCCCAGAGGTTAAGAGTAACGAAGTTTTTTTTGTCTCTGCTCACTTTAAATCCAGTTTGTACCTGTAAATCAATAGCCAATGAGACAGGCGGTACACCATGTCGCCGTATACAGATACTAACTATTGCCAATTTCGGGAAATAGGCATGTTTCTTTACAATGTTTTTCTTCAACGAAATCAGTACATTGACAATTTCGATGATCATACCTATGTATTTTTGAGAGACTCGCGATTTTTATTCATTTTACAATTTAACAGGACTTTTCATGTATATTGCATACAAAAATTATTACTTTTATTACCCGACGTTTCGGCCATGTGTACGGGTCAGTTGTTAAGTTGAATAAAAATATACGTAAAATATACTACGAAATTTCGAAGACGGGCACTCAAATTTCTCACTACCTCGCCACAATAAAAAGGAAGTGAAAAATACGCTATAAGTCCCGTTGTCTTGTCAAAAGAATTAAGGTCAACCATCAAGAATCCGTGTTGCTCAACTTCGGTGATCATACTAGAATCGATGTATCAACTTGAATTCAGCCGTTCTTAAAATATATTATAGAATAATATCCCATGTACTATAGAAATGAATAACTTTTAACGGCGTATAGAGTGAAATATGTAACTTACTGGAAAGAGTGTAATAGGTCTACCTTACTACTTACTTGAACTTAACTACTTACTTGTACATAGACAGTACAGATTGTACAGTATATGAGGAGGTGTATATCTGTTTAGTTGGAAACTAGTTTTTAATTTTTTTTTATTTAGAATGGGATTGCTCTTGGCCCGTACTAATCCAAGTAGTTGGATTGGTCAGGCCTAAGGTGGACCGAGCTCTCCCAGAAAGTGCTTGTGCACCCGCGATTTAAAAGTCTGTGGACTGTACCCTTCCGGAAACACAGACGCAGGCAGGGAATTCCACTCCTTGACTAAACTATGGGGATCAGTGATGTCTATTCACCCTCTGTAAGCGTATGGGTGATAACAAGGATTTATAAATTACGATAATTAACTGGTAATTATGTATAGAAAATTTATATTGTTAATATTTTTATATTGATATATGAATATATTTAATATATTAATATAAATAAAATATATTTTCAACAAAAGTGGATACTTGTCTTTGATTTATTATATTTTATTTTGATTTATTAAATCGAATCGAAATGCACTGAAATACTATATAGTCAGGTCAGGAAACTGTCCTAGCTTAGCCGGAGAACCACCCACTACCCGTCTCACAGAATCTTCTAATATTAGGGACACGTTAACAGGTTGCACAACAACTTTTGTAAATTTTTGTGTTATAAAATATACTAGCGACCCGCTCCGGCTTCGCACTTCTGGTTATTTAATGGATGTTATTATACATATAAACCTTCCTCTTGAATCACTCTATCTATTAAAAAAAACTGCATCAAAATCCGTTGCGTAGTTTCAAAGATTTAAGCAAACAAAGGGACATAGGGACAAAGAAAGCAACTTTGTTTTATACTATGTAGTGATTCGCTAAGTGTAACAATTATGGTGAGGGAAGATATCGTTAATAAATCTACCTAATCTTCTGAAGACAGAATTTAATCAGTGCTTGTAAAAGCGACACGGCTTACCACCTGTCACATTAGGTACTGCCTATCTGACTACGAAATTGAATTAGTTAATAGTGTTATGTGACGATAACACTACTCGATATTGGTAAATTAAAAAAAACTACAAGTATTGTATTGTTTCTGGATTTTATTATGTATTTTTATAATGATTTTACAACGTATTGGTATCAAATATTGTATCTTTTTACCACGTATGCCTCTTAAATACCTCTTGTTTATTTATCTAGTGTCTTAACCCCTCAAACTAACTCAGTATCCTCACACCCAACTTCTACTATAGATAAAACCTAAAAAAACTGTTGAAATGAACATAATATGGTTCGCGTTTAATGTTCTTAGCTCCGTCCAAATAGTAATAACTCAGATCGTTCTCAATCCTGTGAATTGGACAGATATTGATGCTGAGAGAAGAATCGTGAATGGTCAGCCTGCTGAACTGGGACAGATTCCGTACCAGGTTTTTTTGACTTATATATTGCTGTTTACATAAATATGATTTGAAACCTAAACGGGAGGTCGCGGGCTTTTCTTCTGCTTTCCAGATTCGTAGATTCTATCAGGATTGGGACTCTGCATCAGTGGGTACAGAGTTCAAATCAAGCACGAGCTTGTACTAATGGAAATTTAGTGTAATGAGTCGTAATAAAGATACATTAGCGAAGTTCAATGAGTACTACGGTGAGGGAAAATATTATGGCCTACCACCTGTGACATTGAGTACTATCTGGTCAATACGTGGGTTCGAGGTGGCCATAGAATTTCTATCTCCACGATGGGGGAGATAGATACCTAAGCCTCTGACCATTCCGGGTTAAGGATCGCTTTTGTCTATTTAAATTACGTCGACGACTGACTATTTAGAAAAATTAAAGTTCAGTGTCCACCAAAATCTCAACATTATAATGGACGTTCGTACTATTGTAGACAAAACAAGTCAATTGCATTCACCACCATTAACCCTTGCGGGGTGGTCAGAGGTTCAGCTGTCGATCTCCGCAATTGTGAAGGTAGTAATTCTATGGCTACCTCGAACCCACGTGGTAACAGGTGGTAAGCCATGTCGCCATTTAGAACCACTAACTATTACCTGTTCGGGGAACAGGTAGGTTTCCTCGCGATGTTTTCTTTATGTCCTGTGCTTCTTTTAACCAGATTTCGTTCAAGAGGCTTCAAGGTTCCTTCTACATTGGCTTCTGCGGAGGATCTCTGATCTACCCATCCAAAGTGATCACCGCAGCGCATTGCTTCGACAGGGGCGTGAGGGAGCCGTTATGTTACAAGTAATTCGACCTCCGTGAAAATTGTTAATGACGACCTCCGCGGAGCGATCGGTAAGACACCAGAACGCTAATCGTGAGGTCCCGGGTTCGATTCCCGTTGGAGGCAGAGTTAAGAACTGCGCTTTTTTACTGCTTTTCAGTCTGGTCGTTGATTATATATGCTATATATGTATTTATCTATGTATAATATGTATAGATTTCTTAAACATACGTTGACTAGTACCCTTAACACAAGTCTTAAATGTACTTACCAAGGGGCTAGTTCAATTGGTGTAATAATGTCCAAATATTATTATATTCGTTTAGTAAAGAAGGCCTGGACGTGCCAACGAGCAATTTCATTGGCGTGCGAGCCGTGGCTGGAGAACTGGAGAACGTTGTGCCACAGGCCGAGAGGGACTTCAAAGGCCAGTGGCGGAGGATAAGCCGATGCGTCATCCCCACTGGGTACCAGATCACTTATAAGGATATCGGGATAGTTGTAAGTACTATGTTGCAGATTGTATCGGGGTGGGTAACTTAAATACATGCTCAGGCTTTAGCATCACTACATACTATAAAACAACGCTTTCTATGTACCTATGTCCCTTTGTATGTTTAAATTTTTGAAACTACGCAACGGATTTTGATGCAGTTTTTGTAATAGATAGAGTGATTTAAGAGGAAGGTTTATATGTATAATAACATCCATTAAATAGCCAGAAGTGCGAAGCTGGAGCGGGTCGCTAGTTAATTTATAAAAGCAATTACAAAAGTTATAACTGATTCATATTTTTTGACGGTGGTATAAAATAAAATTCTAAATGATATTTTTAATTTCTAATATTTTGGCTACCACCGTCAACTTTTATTATTTTATGAAATTGATTATTGCATTTATTGTAATATTATTGTGCGTCATGGTCCGCAAATACTATTGTGCGACCGACCGATGGCGGTATATCCATCATAAAAGGGTAGGGAGACCAAATACAAAGCCAATGACGGGCAGCAGCGTCATTAGTGCTAACCTCCTTACCCCTGCGATCTCCAACCCGCCTGCCCAGCGTGGAGATTAGGGCAATACCCCCCACCATGTAATGACAACACTTAAAAAGATGGCCCCGAGTTCCTGGCGGCACTGTCGTCCTGGCCACGGTGACGGTCGGGGCAGCGACAGTGCCAGGGGTGCGAAGAATCCCCAGGCGTCAAACGAGTCACCAAAACAACTGACCGTGGCGACGTACAACGGACGCAGTCTCCGGCTGGATTCGCATCTTGCCAAACTGGAAGTAGAACTTTCCAGGATCAGGTGGCATATCTTGGGGTTAAGCGAGGTCCGAAGACAGGGCGAAGCCTGCTTAACCCTAAGCTCTGGCCACCTGTTCTACTTCCGGGAAGGAGACTGCAAGTCCCAGGGGGGCGTAGGCTTCCTAGTCAACAAAGTCCTCTGTAACAACGTTGTGGAAGTGTCCAGTGTGTCGAAAAGGGTGGCGTACATCGTTCTTAAGCTCTCGGATCGCTACTCACTCAAAATGATCCAGGTGTACGCCCCCACATCGGCACACTCAGACCAAGATGTGGAGGCCCTATACGATGATATCGAACGGGCCTTACATCATACCACGTCCGGTCACTACAACGTTATGAGGGGGGATTTCAACGCAAAAGTTGGTCAAAGGAGAGTGGTGAAACGAGGATGGGGCCACACGGCATTGGCAGTCGGAATTCCAGGGGACACATGTTGGTCCACTTTCTTTAATCACAGGGGCTGTATCTTATGAACTCATTTTATAAGAAAAAGCCCCAACGGAAGTGGACCTGAAAGAGTCCCAGCGGAAACACCTTTAATGAGATCGACTTCATCATGACGGATAAAAAGCATATATTCAGGGATGTCTCCGTGATCAACAGGTTTAATACCGGAAGTGATCACCGCATGGTTAGAGGCACCCCGAATATCAATTATAAGCTGGAAAGGATGCGCATGATGAAGTCCACGCTCCGACCTAACCGACTGTAAATGGCTGCTGGTTCATCCAAGTTCCAGTTGGAACTCCAGAACCGCTTTGCCATTCTGCACACCGCGACCAATGTTGACGAGGACCTCGAAAATGTGAGCAAAATAATCGGCGAGGAAGGGAGCCGGTTCTGCAGCGCTCGAGCTGGGACCCGAAAGTCGGATCTCTCGGACGAGACTTTGGACCTTATGAGGTTAAGACGAGAAACTCCACATATATCTCCTTCGCAAACAGCTACGCTAAACAAACAGATAAAGAAGGCAATACGACGTGACCTACGTAAGGCTAATGCTCTCCTCATAAAAGAGTTGATCGAGCAAAACCGTGGGTTGCGCGTATTCGCCCGAAAACTGCGACGTAGCCACATGACGAAGTTGAGGACAGCTCGTGGAGACATGGTCACCTCTAAACCAGAGATCTTGTCTGAGATTAAAGATTTTTACGGCCAGTTATACCGCTCGCGCTGCCGAAATCCGGATCCTGACTCCTCCGATTCAAGGGCCACGTTGACACGCCACTTCACAGAGGACATGCCCGAAATAGCTATGGATGAGATTGAGACGGCCTTAAAACAGCTTAAAAATGGAAAAGCTCCGGGAGAGGATGGAATCACCTCTGAGCTCCTGAAATCTGGTGGACGACCAGTTCTGAGGGAGCTCCAGAGAATTTTTAACAGTGTCATATTCTCAGGAAGAACTCCAAAATGTTGGGGCAGAGGTGTGGCTGTTCTGTTCTTCAAGAAGGGAGATAAAACCCTCTTGAAGAACTACAGGCCGATAACACTTCTGAGCCACATATATAGGCTGTTCTCAAGGGTCATCTCCAATAGACTCTCAGCCAGACTCGATAGCTTTCAGTCTCCAGAGCAGGCCGGGTTTCGACGAGGTTTTAGCACCATAGACCACATCCACACGTTGAGGCAAGTTATACAGAAAACTAACGAGTATAACCAGCCACTCTGCCTCGCGTTTGTGGACTATGCGAAAGCTTTTGACTCGGTCGAGACCTGGGCGGTCATGGAATCCTTGCAGCGATCTCAAGTCGACTGGCGATACGTGAGTGTGCTGAGACATATTTATGATTCCGCCATGATGACCGTTCAACTCCAAAGCCACGGCACGAAACCTATCCAGTTGCAGAGAGGTGACAGACAGGGGGATGTTATGTCCCCGAAACTGTTCTCGAGTGCACTGGAAGATGTTTTCAAAACGTTGGATTGGGTTGAACGGGGAATAAATATCAATGGGGAATACATCTCGCACCTCCGCTTTGCTGATGATATCGTTCTCATGACGGAGTCGATGCAGGATCTGGAGGAAATGCTGTCCGAATTAAATGCTGCTTCTCGACTCATCGGACTCGGGATGAATTTAGAAAAAACCAAAATCATGTTTAATGATTTGGTAGTCCCGAGACCGGTTGCCCTTGGGGGCACTCCCGTAGAAGTTGTTTCCCAATACACTTACTTAGGCCAAATTATACAGCTTGGCAGAAACAACTTCGAGAGGGAGGCGGACAGAAGAATACAGCTAGGATGGGCAGCATTTGGAAGGGTAAGGCATGTCCTCACGTCGTCTTTACCACAATGCCTGAAAACTAAGGTTTTCAATCAGTGTGTGCTCCCCGTTATGACGTACGGATCTGAGACGTGGACACTCACTGCGGGACTAGCCCATAAATTCAAGGTCGCTCAGCGTGCAATGGAGCGTAAGATGCTCGGGGTTTCTCTGGTAGATCGCATCAGAAATGAGGTGATACGCCAGAGAACTAAAGTTATCGACATTATGAAAAGAATTAGCACGCTGAAGTGGAGTTGGGCTGGTCACGTATGCAGGAGAACTGATGGTCGTTGGAGCAAAAAAGTCCAAGAGTGGAGACCACGTCTCAGTAAACGTAGAGTGGGGCGCCCCCCGGCAAGGTGGGAAGACGACCTGCGCAGGTTGGCCGGCATTGAATGGATGCGAACGGCCACTGACAGGGAGAAGTGGCGTCATTTGGGGGAGGCCTATGTCCAACAGTGGATTACTTCAGGCTGATGATGATGATGATGAATTACACTGCTAACTGTGAGTGATAACATGCCTATCCCCGGGAAAGTGCCTATATACAGCGATACGGTTCACTACTTATCACGTTGGTACTGTCTATGTAGTGAAACGCGGGCTTCGATTGACCCATACGTAACATGGCTTAGAAATTTGAGTAGTCTTAGTCGGAAGGAGTGTGTATACACAAGTCGTGAAGCGTATGTATGTATGTTACACTGATTTCCTAAATTCCGGATAGCATCCCGGAGACGTAAAATCTGCTTGGTCAGTTTTAGCGGTTAATACTTGGGTTCGACCAATTATCCGTTTTTGACCAATCACTTTTGCTTCATTGACTTATACAGATCCTCATACACCTTCAATTTGACTTTCAGTGACTGCATTTCGACTGCATCGATTCTAATTTCATGCTTCTTATGCCATACCCAACTTTCACTACCATAAGTCATTGTTGGAACCAGCACAACCCTATGACGAGCCATAAGTGCCGATTGAGAAACCATCTAGGTACTCATAACCTATGCATGGCTGTTAATCTCATTACCTGCATATGAATATAGCAATAAATTATCAAAATTATCAAAAAAATATTCAATACATATGTAATATGTATGTAAATAATAGACCATGTCGGATTACAGGGGTTGCCGGACTAGACAGGGGCCGGATTACCGGGGGTCCACTGTATCTCCCTCACACTTTGCGTTACTAGTAGATACATCCAAAAATTGATATTTTTTATCACTGACTGATCTATAGATCAAAATTCTAAGCTAGATCATCTACAATGTTTAAATTTTATGAATTAAATAAAATTCATGTTCGACCCTGCCAGTTGGACTGATGACATGAAGAAGGTCACTGGTTGTGCCTGAGGACTGCAGCTCTGTTGAGTAGCGTACCTTCAGCACAGGAATGGACTATCACAAACAGATTCTTAGATTTTCATTGGCTCATGTTCAGTGGCTAAGCCTACACTGAAAACTCCCACTTTTTATGTGTCCGGCTATTCTGGGACATGAAAACAAAGTTTACTATCTGGAGTTTTTCAGCTAAAGGTGACTAAAGGAGTATCCACCTGTCACCAATGACATTGCAACCTAAATATTAATGCTTAAAAGTGACCTAGGATATTAACCATCTCTTTGACATTCTGTCTACTTGGAAATGGATTAATGGACGTAATTGTACATGTATAGTTCCTTTTCCAGTACCTGCAGAGGCCCTTTGAATTGAATAACGATGTGCATACTATTCCGGTAGCAAGTGTGGACAAAGACTATGTGGGCACATGCATCACATCGGGATTCGGCAGAATCGATCAGACAGTAGGTATTTGTTTTTGTGTCCTTAATATGCCATTCACCACTAAGGTTATGTCGGCTCTTACAAACACTGATGCCACGGCGTTTGCACATGTTATTCGGTCGCCATGGTTACACCAACGCCGCCAACCGCTACTACCGAAGAAAAACGTAGTCGAAGTCCAATTCTTCTTTTCTTTCTTGTTCTTCAGTTCGTTCTAGTTGAGTATCCAAATATAATCCCAAAGAGAATTCCATTATTTAAATCTGGTAGTACCACTGACCCTGCTAACTATCGTCCTATCTCAATACTACCATCTTTTAGCAAAATATTTGAGAAACTTATTCTAAATCAATTGCTAGTACATTTTAACCGTTATAATATTTTTAATAAGCAACAGTTTGGTTTTACAAAGGGTCGATCAACAACAGATGCTGGGGTTGATCTTATGAAATATATATTTGGGTCCTGGGAGGAAGCAAAGGATACTCTGGGGGTCTTTTGCGATCTTTCTAAGGCGTTCGATTGCGTGGACCACAAAACTCTGATCATGAAGCTTAAGCATTACGGTATAGGTGATAGGGCACTGGATCTCATTGCATGTTACCTAGGGGGAAGGATCCAGAGTGTTGAATTCGGCGGAGCTAGATCGAGCGGCAGCTCGGCTGCTATGGGTGTTCCGCAGGGTTCCATTCTTGGGCCCTTCCTTTTCTTAGTTTATATAAATGACTTACCTTATTTAAGTCAGGGCCGTTGCCACATGGTGTTGTTTGCGGATGACACTTCTATATTGTTTAAAGTTAACAGAGGAAAAGACGAAACAGACAGGATATGTGGGATGATATCAGAGGTGGAACAATGGTTTAGAATAAACAATCTTGCTTTTAATTGTAATAAGACAAAATGTGTACGATTTACTTTGCCAAATGTTAGGAGCTCAACTACTAGCATCGTAATTAATAATGTGGCTTTAGATATTGCGGGGTCCACTACCTTCTTAGGGGTCACAATGGACTCAACATTACAGTTTAGTAAGCACATCGGTGATCTGGCAAAAAGGCTAAGTTCTGCAGCCTATGCGGTTAGGAAAATAAGACACTTGACTGACGTGAAAACCGCGAGACTTGTTTATTTTAGTTATTTCCATAGCGTCATGTCATACGGGCTTCTTTTGTGGGGCAATTCTGCTGATATTAATTCAGTATTTGTACTGCAGAAGAGAGCCATTCGCTCGATCTACCGTATGGGCCCTCGTGAATCTTTAAGAGATGTGTTTAAGACAATAAATATACTCACTGTGGCTTCTCAATATATATATGATAACTTAGTATATGTTAAAAAAAATATTAATGATTACAGGCTTGTAAGAGACATGCATAATTGTAACACACGCAATAAACATAAATTGTATTATAGTGGCTCGAGACTAAAAAGAATAAACAATTCGTTTATGGGCCTGGGCATAAAAATGTATAACAAACTTCTAGAGGCTATAAAGTCCTTACCTCTAGACAAATTTAAAGTTTGCACTAAAGCGACTTTGATCGGGAAGGGCTACTACAAAGTGAAAGATTATCTAAATGATGTTATGTGACGTTTCATCTTGGTGTGATTGCAGCCTCACGATGCATGTTCTTATTGGGACACCTTTAATATGTTGCTCATAATATTCGTTGGTTGCTGGTTAGGCTGCAGTCTCATTCTGATGGATTATTTAATTAAGTTGTTATATTGTATTGAAATATGTCTGCAGTGTTTCGTTAGTAATATGCCATTAGTTTAATTAGATTTATTTAATATTTTTTATTTAAATTGATTAACTGTAATGACAACTTTTCCGGTGGAAATGTTTTTTTTTTTTTTGACCTTCAATAAGTGATTTTATAAAAAAAAGAACATATTTAGCCAGTTTGGCACCACAATTGACTAATTTTAAGCCTAAAATAATTATATTTTGTATTTTCAACTTTCACTGAGCTGCTGACTTTGTTGACGAACCATAGACGACTAGATATCAGGAATTATTTACATACAAATATGTACATTCACGTCCTTTAATCCCACTTTGTATGAGGAGGTGTATGAGTGTCAATAAAGCGAAAGTGGTCTGTCTGTCCTTTACAGGGAATCAGGCGTGATGTGCATGTATGTATGTCCTTTAATCTTTTCCGGGTGGACAGAACCTTGGAGACTTGAAAACATATTGGTCACTTTTTAGGATGTATAATTAGGATGCCGTGTGGCGGCGGCTTTAGAATAAGACTGTGGTATATTATTGCAGTCCGCCACCCCATCTCTTCCCGTGGGTGTCGTAAAAGGCGACTAAGGGAATTAATCGGACCTTCAATAACCATAGGCTCTAAGCCACATAGTGTTCACGGACTATGATGCCTATGTTAATTTATTGTTATTATAGATATAAAATAAACATAAAATTAAATTATAAATATAATGTATTTGTGTATTTTTTATTATTATTATTTATTTATTTTTGAGGGTACCTACAAAATTTAATGACTTGAAAATATTTTGGCGGTGGTAAGAAAATAACTTTTAAATTATAAATCGTTTCAAATTGTAAACATTTTTTAGCTACCACCGCCATCTTTTTATAATTTATAAATTTAATATTTATTCATATAGTTGTGCATCATGGTCCGTTAACACTACTTGTGCGACCGGCCGATGGCGGTATATTCATCCAAAAAGGGTAGGGAGACTAAATACAAAGCCGATGACGGGCAGCAGCGTCATTTGTGCTAAAGTCCTTACCCCTGCGATCTCCAACCCGCCTGCCCAGCGTGGAGATTAGGGCAATACCCTCCCATCTAATGACAACATTTAAAATGATGGCCCGAGTTCCTGGCGGCACTGTCGTCCTGGCCACGGTGACGGTCGGGGCAGCGACAGTGCCAGGGGTGCGAAGAATCCCCAGGCGTCAAGCGAGTCACCAAAACAACTGACCTTGGCGACGTATAACGGACGCAGTCTCCGGCTGGATTCGCATCTTGCCGAGCTGGAAGTAGAACTTTCCAAAATTAGGTGGCATATCCTGGGGTTAAGCAGGGTCCGAAGACAGGGTGAGGACTGCTTAACCCTAGGCTCTGGTCACTTCTTCTACTTCCGGGAAGGAGACTGTAAATCCCAGGGGGGCATAGGCTTCCTCGTCAACAAAGTCCTCTGTAACAACGTTGTGGAAGTGTCCAGTGTGTCGACAAGGGTGGCGTATATCGTTCTTAAGCTATCGGATCGATACTCGCTGAAAATGATCCAGGTGTACGCCCCCACATCGGCACACTCAGACCAAGAGGTAGAGGCCCTATACGATGATATCGAACGGGCCTTGCATCATACCACGTCCGCTCACTACAACGTTATGATGGGGGACTTCAACGCTAAAGTTGTCACACGGCATTGGCAGTCGGAATTCCAGGGGACACATGTTGGTCCACTTTCTTGAATTGCAGGGGCTGTATCTAATGAACGCCTTCTATAAGAAAAAGCCCCAACGAAAGTGGACCTGGAAAAGTCCCGACGGAAAACACTTTAATGAGATCGACTTCATCATGGCGAATAAAAAGCACATATTCAGGGATGTCTCCGTGATTAACAGGTTTAACACCGGAAGTGATCACCGCTTGGTAAGAGGCACCCTGAATATCAACTATAAGCTAAAAAGGATGCGCAAGATGAAGTCCACGCTCCGACCTCCTCGACTGTAAATGGCCGCTGGTTCATCCAAGTTCCAATTGGAACTCCAAAATCGCTTTGCCATTCTGCACACCGCGACCAATGTTGACGAGGACCTTGAAAATGTGACCAAAGTAATTGGCGAGGAAGGGAGCCGGTTCTGCAAGGCTCGAGCTGGGAGCCGTAACTCGGGTCTCTCGGACGAGACTTTGGACCTTATGAGGTTAAGACGAGAAACTCCACAGACATCTCCTTCGCAAACAGCTACGCTAAACAAACAGATAAAGAAGGCAATGCGACGTGACCTACGTAAGGCTAATGCTCTCCTCATAAAAGAGTTGATCGAGCAAAACCGTAGGTTGCGTGTATTAGCCCGAAAACTGGGACGTAGCCACATGATGAAGTTGAGGACAGCTCGTGGAGACATGGTCACCTCTAAACCAGAGATCTTGTCTGAGATTAAAGATTTTTACGGCCAGTTATACCGCTCGCGCTGCCGAAATCCGGATCCTGACTCCTCCGATTCAAGGGCCACGTTGACACGCCACTTCACAGAGGACATGCCCGAAATAGCTATGGATGAGATTGAGACGGCCTTAAAACAGCTTAAAAATGGAAAAGCTCCGGGAGAGGATGGAATCACCTCTGAGCTCCTGAAATCTGGTGGACGACCAGTTCTGAGGGAGCTCTAGAGAATTTTTAACAGTGTCATATTCTCAGGAAGAACTCCAAAATGTTGGGGCAGAGGTGTGGCTGTTCTGTTCTTCAAGAAGGGAGATAAAACCCTCTTGAAGAACTACAGGCCGATAACACTTCTGAGCCACATATATAGGCTGTTCTCAAGGGTCATCTCCAATAGACTCTCAGCCAGACTCGATAGCTTTCAGTCTCCAGAGCAGGCCGGGTTTCGACGAGGTTTTAGCACCATAGACCACATCCACACGTTGAGGCAAGTTATACAGAAAACTAACGAGTATAACCAGCCACTTTGCCTCGATTTGTGGACTATGAGAAAGCTTTTGACTCGGTCGAGACCTGGGCGGTCATAGAATCCTTGCAGCGATCTCAAGTCACTGGCGATACGTGAGTGTGCTGAGACATATTTATGATTCCGCCATGATGATCGTTCAACTCCAAAGCCACGGCTCGAAACCTATCCAGTTGCAGAGGGGTGTAAGACAGGGGGATGTTATATCCACGAAACTGTTTTCGAGTGCACTGGAAGATGTTTTCAAAACGTTGGATTGGGTTGAACGAGGAATAAATATCAATGGGGAATACATCTCGCACCTCCGTTTTGCGGACGATATCGTCCTGGTGGCAGAGTCGCTGCAGGATCTGGAGGAAATGCTGTCCGAATTAAATGCTGCTTCTCGACGCATCGGACTCGGGATGAATTTAGAAAAAACCAAGATCATGTTTAATGATTTGGTAGTCCGGAGACCGGTTGCCATTGGGGGCATTCCTGTAGAAGTTGTTTCGCAATATACTTACTTGGGTCAAATCATACAGCTTGGCAGGAACAATTTCGAGAGGGAAGCGGACAGAAGAATACAGCTCGGATGGGAAGCATTTGGAAGGCTTAGGCATGTCCTCACGTCGTCTATACCACAATGCCTGAACACTAAGGTTTCCGACCAGTGCGTGCTCCCCGTTATGACATACGGTTCTGAGACGTGGACACTCACTGTGGGACTAGCCCACAAATTCAAGGTCGCTCAGCGTGCTATGGAACGGAAGATGCTCGGGGTTTCTCTGGTAGATCGCCTCAGAAATGAGGTGATACGCCAGAGAACTAAAGTTACCGATATTATGTAAATAATTAGCACGCTGAAGTGGAGTTGGGCTGGTCACGTATGCAGAAGGACTGATGGCCGCTGGAACAAAAAAGTCCTAGAGTGGAGACCGCGTCTCAGCAAACGTAGTGTGGGGCGCCCCCGGCAAGGTGGGAAGACGACCTGCGCAGGTTGGCTGGCATCGAATGGATGCGAACGGCCACTGACAGGGAGAAGTGGCGTCATTTGGGCGAGGCCTATGTCCAACAGTGGATTCAGACAGGCTGATGATGATGATGAATTAGGCTGTGATGCCACATAGAACAATGGTAACGGGTTGCTAGCCCATCGTCCAATAGATTCAATTTACCCCTGGTCCCTTCCTACTACATGCCGGGAAGAACGAATCTGTCTACTTCGAAAGAAAAAGATATGTATACATGTAATGAATAATAATGAATGCCTACCTACATTTCTGTTTCATTATATTGTGTTAAAAAGGTTTTATGTTTCAGACTTTAAACTGTTCGCGTTAAGTAAATATTATGGTGTTCAGAGGTTAAAACTGGCCAATGAGAAATTAGTAAATGCAAATCAAAATCGTATTGACCAATTGGAGACGACCGTTGTCACGTCTCATTGGTAAAATCGTGGGGTCGGATTACGTAACTGTTTTCCTAATGCGAATATACTATAATACGTATATTTACTTATAACTACTCGTACCTTTTCAGACAGCGTCTGATGCGCTATTGTATGGAGAGGTGAAGTTGTATCCAACGCATGTATGCAACAGGCTCAAGGGATCCTCGCAACATACAATTATATGCGCCCCCGGAGTTCCATCGGATATTGGTCGGGTAATATATTAACATACATTCACGTTCTATAATCCCTTTCGGAGTGGACAGAACAGAACAATTTTCTAGGTCACTTTAGCTTGTATAACATGTAAAGGAACATTGGTGAACGGTTGTTAGCCCATCGCTTTATAGAGACTATTAACTCCTAGTTCCTTAGGACATGCTGGGAAGAACGACAGCTAGTTAGCATTCTTTTTATGTCTCAGACTAGCGCGACACGCAAAGGCTGTAGTTTTCCGTGTAGACTGAAGCTTGGCCAATGAAAAGGAAATTATTCAAGAAACAGTCAATCAATCAGATGTCAGCCCATCGCCCCATAGATGCTATTCACACCTAGTCCCTAAGTCACTTACGACTATAGTTGACTCGTAAATAGAATGGTAACGAACAGTCCTGCACATATTTCTTGCGTCCTGAATGTTCAATTTGTATATATATGTATCATGTCTTAAATATTAGAATTGCAAGTATTTTTTTGATTTCAGGCGTCACTTTTATGTTAAACTAATTGCAACTTTAGTTTTTTCTGAGTGTGGCGCTTTATTAAAAAATTCGCCGTAGCTCAGTTGTTAGGGACTTGACTCTGTATCGAGGGTACAGGGTTCAAATACCGCTTGAGCATGTACCAATGGAAATGAAGTTTAATGAATTTCTATGTACATTTCCGTAATAAAAATACATTTACGAAATGCGTCGAACACTACGGTGAGGGAAAAACATCGTGAGGAAACCTACCTGTTCCCCGAACAGGTAATTGTTAACGCTTGTAAATGGCGCCATTACTTACCACCTGTCACATTGAGTACTGACTATCTGGCCATTACGTGGGTTCGAGGTGGCCATAGATTTACTACCTTCGCAATTGCGGAGATAGGACACCTGAACCTCTGACTACCCGCAAGGGTTAATGTACGTGAACGAGTTTGTCGTTTGTTTTGTCTTTGTGGCGCTTTAGAGGTCGCCAAGGTGGTTAACCGTCATATATACAGGGTGACAGATTCATCACTGGCAATATTTTAACCTGGCTATCAGTAGCACCTATAGAACCGTTTTCATAATAAAAAGGGTAGGAATTCTTTGGAAATTTTGGACATTTTTTTAATTTTTTATTTAAAATTTTCCGTAACATATGGGTACCCTATTAACGTACTACTTACCAAGGTCATGTTCATTCATAAATTGTAAGTTTACATTCTCTATGGTAATCTAGTGTTTGTGGACCAGGAGCATCTTGAATGAAACTTTTTTCCATTATTGAGACATTGTTTTCACAGGTTAGGAAGCCAATAGAACATACTTATGTGGTTTCCTTTAAACATTAATTACGACAATGTTACGCACTATTCTTTTATTTCATCCAAATAATCATCACTGCACACATTAACACAACATGAACATTAGCCGGTTATGGATGATTATGGTTGTACTTAATTTAATCGCGTAATTATTCTATGCTGGTTACTAATTGATCTCCCTTTAGTTTACGCTTTAATAAGTTCTTTAAAACATTTGATTCCATTAAATTTCTATGTTTTAATTCTCGACAATTATAACCTCAAAAGCACTTCAGTAATTAATTTCATTTCCACTAAAGTATGAATTTACATTCACATAACTAAACCATGTTTTACTTTCACAACATTAATAAACATAATCTACCATTATTGTACTATGAAATAGTAATTTAACATTAAATTATAAATTCAGACGACAAAAATACTTTTTACCGCCATAGCGTTGTAAAACAAACAATCAAATAAATAAATTAGCCACAGACAAAGTAAAGATGAAGTAAAGATCGCGTCATACAGCCAGGGTGAAGTGCATTTTACATTTCATACTTTTGACTTACTACGAGCATAAATATTTTAATATTTTGTATGACTAATAAATATACATGAGATGAAGAATAAACAATGATAAGTAAATCATTAATAACAAAATTGTTTATTTCACTTATGTGTTATGTACTATTTTGTCACTAAAAGTACTTGATACTTAAAATTAATGTTATTACTCTTATGTTGAATTGAAATTGAATTGTTTATTGTAAAAAATTTTGCAACGGAATTCGCAAGATGATAATAAGTTTTGAAATTATTTGTTATTAGTTTTAATAATTATCTATATGGATTAAAATGAACAAAGATTGAAGAACTAGTGAAATGGAATTGTATTTGTCATCGTGTACCATGTATGTGTGGTGTGTTTTGATAATTTTCATTAGAAGCATGTGATGTTCGACCACAAAAAAACTTTTATGTTTTTGGGTATGAAACAGCAAGTAAACCGTAGTGATGATGATGACGCCTTATCTTTAAACCCTAAAACTGCATTGGGTACACCAGAAATAGAGTTAAGTAAAAATTTTAGATTTTTACTTGGATGTTTTATTGTTGATATTTGTTTGTTTTGTTGTTAATAGTTTTTTGTTTTGGGTGTTGAAAGATGTTTAATTGGATGAGAACTTATGAATGAAATAATGTAGGGTGTGCATGTATTCTGAATTGGCTCCCAAACTTTGAGGAGGCTTTTCTCAAAATTTTTGTACCGGAGGGTACTAAAATAATTATGTCAAGCCGCATATTTTTCACCCAAGAATCTATCTTTGAAGTATTGCCAGTGATGAAAAGTTTATATATATATTCTGTTCACCTCTAAAAGGTTTAAATGAATGTACATGTTTGTCGCAGGGGGATTCAGGAGGTCCATTAGTCTGCAAGAGCACTGGTGACCCAAAAGAAGGCCCGTTGGGATTACTAGTCGGGGTAGTTTCAGGGAAAAGAATGGGACAATTCTCCTTTTATACAAAAGTGGCGAAAATGAAGAACTTTCTACGCTCACAGGGTAGTGACCTACGGCCCTTGAATATGTGTTTATTTGTTTTATGTATATTATACATACGCGGCTATAGTCCAGTGGGTAAGACCTCTGACTTCTTATGAGAAAGGTCCTAGGTTCGAATCCTGGCGCTGGAATGTACTATTTAATGGATTTAAATGTGTTTTCATTTACTTACATAATTTAGGAGGAGGAGGAAAACGTCTTGAGGAAACCTGTCTATCCCTCGGAGTATTGCCAGTGCCTATATATGGCGATATGGTTCCCTACCTGTCACGTTGGGTGTTGTCTATCTAGTGAAACGCGGGTTACGAGTGACTCGTGCTTAACATGACTTCGAAATTTTGAGGATGGGTACTCTAGCCTCTGACTACCCCTCTAAAGTGTGTATACACAAGTCATCAAGCGTAGGTTATGTAATACATACGAATGCACCTTTTGTTGTAAACAGGGCCCTTACTCCACTAATTAACTTTGACAGCCACACAACTGTGTCGCTACTGCATTACTTCTGCGTCTCGGCTGTAAAAGTAGCACTCTGCTAATATATTGATCTGCCACAGTTGTGCCTCAATAGCGAGTCAGTGGCGCTTCAGTGGCAACTCAAGTATAGAAATGTCAATAGTGGAGTATCAAATATAAGGCTATTGAACTTACATTGACGGACGTTTGGTCAGTGGAGTAGCTTTTTTGTACTTCAGACGCAGAAGTACTTCAGAAGTAGTTCGATAGCGCTTCAGTGGCCAAAATTTGTTAGTGGAGTGCCAAAAATGTCAAATTACGGCCACTGAAGTATTACAGTATCGATACTGAAGTAATATTGTGGCTAAAATAAATTAGTGGAGTAAGGGCCCAGAGGTTAAGAGTCAAATAACGAAGTTTATTTTGTCTCTGCTCACTTTAAATCCAGTTTGTACCTGTAAATCAATAGCCAATGAGACAGGCGGTACACTATGTCGCCGTATACAGATACTAACTATTGCCAATTTCGGGAAATAGGCATGTTTCTTTACAATGTTTTTCTTCAACGAAATCATTGACATTGACAATTTAGATGATCATATGTATTTTTGAGAGACTTGCGATTTTTATTCATTTCATAATTTAACAGGACTTGTCATGTATATTGCAAACAAAAATTATTACTTTTATTACCCGACGTTTCGGCCATGTTCACGGGTCAATTGTTAAGTTGAATAAAAATATACGTAAAATATACTACGAAATTTCGAAGATGGGCACTCAAATTTCTCACTACCTCGCCACAATAAAACGGAAGTGGAAAATATACGCTATAAGTCCCGTTGTCTTGTCAAAAGAATTAAGGTCAACCATCAAGAATACGTGATGCTTAACTTCGGTGATCATACTAGAATCGATGTATCAACTTGAATTCAGCCGTTCTTAAAATTATATTATAGAATAATATCCCATGTACTATAGAAATGAATAACTTTTAACGGCGTATAGAGTGAAATATGTAACTTACTGGAAAGAGTGTAATAGATCTACCTTACTACTTACTTGAACTTAACTACTTACTTGTACATAGACAGTACAGATTGTACAGTATATGAGGAGGTGTATATCTGTTTGGTTGGAAACTATTTTTTAATTTTTTTTTTATTTAGAATGGGATTGCTCTTGGCCCGTACTAATCCAAGTAGTTGGATTGGTCAGGCCTAAGGTGGACCGAGCTCTCCCAGAAAGTGCTTGTGCACCCGCGATTTAAAAGTCTGTGGACTGTACCCTTCCGGAAACACAGACGCAGGCAGGGAATTCCACTCCTTGACTAAACTATGGGGATCAGTGATGTCTATTCACCCTCTGTAAGCGTATGGGTGATAACAAGGATTTATAAATTACGATAATTAACTGGTAATTATGTATAGAAAATTTATATTGTTAATATTTTTATATTGATATATGAATATATTTTCAACAAAAGTGGATACTTGTCTTTGATTTATTATATTTTATTTTGATTTATTAAATCGAATCGAAATGCACTGAAATACTATATAGTCAGGTCAGGAAACTGTCCTAGCTTAGCCGGAGAACCAGCTACCACCCGTCTCACAGAATCTTCTAATATTAGGGACACGTTAACAGGTTGCACAACAACTTTTGTAAATTTTTGTGTTATAAAATATACTAGCGACTCGCTGCGGCTTCGCACTTCTGGTTATTTAATGGATGTTATTATACATATAAACCTTCCTCTTGAATCACTCTATCTATTAAAAAAAACTGCATCAAAATCCGTTGCGTAGTTTCAAAGATTTAAGCAAACAAAGGGACATAGGGACAAAGAAAGCAACTTTGTTTTATACTATGTAGTGATTCGCTAAGTGTAACAATTATGGTGAGGGAAGATATCGTTAATAAATCTACCTAATCATCTGAAGACAGAATTTAATCAGTGCTTGTAAAAGCGACACGGCTTACCACCTGTCACATTAGGAACTGCCTATCTGACTACGAAATTGAATTAGTTAATAGTGTTAGTGTTATATGTGACGATAACACTACTCGATATTGGTAAATTAAAAAAAAACTACAAGTGCCTATTGTATTGTTTCTGGATTTTATTATGTATTTTTGTAATCATTTTATAACGTATTGGTATCAAATATTGTATCATTTTACCACGTATGCCACTAAAATACCTCTTGTTTATTTATCTAGTGCCTTAACCCCTTAGACTAACTAAGTATCCTCACACCCAACTTCTACTATAGATATAACCTAAAAAAACTGTTCAAATGAACATAATATGGTTCGCGTTTAATGTTCTAAGCTCCGTCCAAATAGTAATAACTCAGATCGTTCTCAATCCTGTGAATTGGACAGATATTGATGCCGAGAGAAGAATCGTGAATGGTCAGCCTGCTGAACTGGGACAGATTCCGTACCAGGTTTTTTTGACTTATATATTGCTGTTTACATAAATATGATTTGAAACCTAAACGGGAGGTCGCGGGCTTTTCTTCTGCTTTCCAGATTCGTAGATTCTATCAGGATTGGGACTCTGCATCAGTGGGTACAGAGTTCAAATCAAGCACGAGCTTGTACTAATGGAAATTTAGTGTAATGAGTCGTAATAAAGATACATTAGCGAAGTTCAATGAGTACTACGGTGAGGGAAAATATTATGGCTTACCACCTGTGACATTGAGTACTATCTGGTCAATACGTGGGTTCGAGGTGGCCATAGAATTTCTATCTCCACGATGGGGGAGATAGATACCTAAGCCTCTGACCATTCCCAGTTAAGGATCGCTTTTGTCTATTTAAATTACGTCGACGACTGACTATTTAGAAAAATTAAAGTTCAGTGTCCACCAAAATCTCAACATTATAATGGACGTTCGTACTATTGTAGACAAAACAAGTCAATTGCATTCACCACCATTAATTAACCCTTGCGGGGTGGTCAGAGGTTCAGCTGTCCATCTCCGCAATTGTGAAGGTAGTAATTCTATGGCTACCTCGAACCCATGTGGTAACAGGTGATAAGCCATGTGGCCATTTACAACCACTAAGTATTACCTGTTCGGGGAACAGGTAGGTTTCTTCACGATGTTTTCTTTATGTACTGTGCTTCTTTTAACCAGATTTCGTTCAAGAGGCTTCAAGGTTCCTTCTACATTGGCTTCTGCGGAGGATCTCTGATCTACCCATCCAAAGTGATCACCGCAGCGCATTGCTTCGACAGGGGCGTGAGGGAGCCGTTATGTTACAAGTAATTCGACCTCCGTGAAAATTGTTAATGACGACCTCCGCGGCGCGATCGGTAAGACACCTGAACGCTAATCGTGAGGTCCCGGGTTCGATTCTCGTTGGAGGCAGAGTTAAGAACTGCGCTTTTTTACTGCTTTTCAGTCTGGTCGTTGATTATATATGCTATATATGTATTTATCTATGTAAAATATGTATAGATTTCTTAAACATATGTTGACTAGTACCCTTAACACAAGTCTTAAATGTACTTACCAAGGGGCTAGTTCAATTGGTGTCAATCAATCAATCAGCCTATGACAGTCCACTGCTGGACGTAGGCCTCCCCAAGGTAACGCCACAAAACACGATCACTCGTGGCCCTCAGCCAACCACTACCAGCGACCCTTTTCAGGTCATCAGTCCACCTAGCAGGGGGGCGTCCTACACTACGTTTTACCGAGACGTGGTCGCCATTCGAGAACCGCTTTACTCCAACGGTCATCGGTTCTGCGACAGACGTGACCGGCCCACTGCCACTTCAGCTTGCAACATCGATAGACAATGTCTACGACATTGGTTCTCTGCCGGATAATCTCGTTCCGGACTCTGTCCCCTTAACGAGATACCCAGCATCGAACGTTCCATTGCTCGCTGAGCGACATGTAATCGGTGAGCCAGCCCGACTGTCATGTTCCACGTCTCGGCACCGTACGTCATTACAGGTAGGACGCACTGATTAAAAACCTTGGTCTTAAGACACTGCGGTAGTGGCGACGAGAAGATATGACGCAACTTCCCGAATGCTGCCCAGCCCAGCTGGACTCTTCTGGAAATCTCACGCTCGAAGCTGTCCCGTACCCATTTGCAGAACCTGGCCCAGGTAGACATATTCCTGGACCACTTCGAGCGCCTCTCTACTGATCGTGATCGGCCCCGGGACAACGAGTTCGTTGAACATGACTTTCGTCTTGTCCAAGTTCATCCGGAGACCGACCGACCGTGAGGCAGCGTTTAAGACTGTGCAGCATTCCCTGCAAATCCTGCAGCGACTCCGCCATTATGACAATGTCGTCAGCGAAGCGGAGGTGTGTGAGGCATCTGCCATTGACATTGATACCCATCCCAGTCCAATCCAGAGTTTTGAAGACGTCCTCCAGTGCGTTCGTGAACAGTTTCGGGGATATGACATCCCCCTGTCTCACTCCTCTGAGCAACTGTATAGGACTTGTCTTTTGGTTTTTGGACTTGAACAGATATCGATGCCACGCTGTATAGGCTCCTCAACACCTGCACATAACGCCAATCGACCTGGCATCGCTGCAAGGATTCCAGAACAGCCCAGATCTCGATGGAGTCGAAGGCCTTCTCGTAGTCCACAAAGGCAAGACACAGCGGCTGGTTATACTCATGAGACTTCTGTATAACCTGCCGAACTGTGTAGATGTGGTCTACGGTACTAAAACCTTTTCGAAATCCGGCCTGCTCCGGCGGCTGGAAGGCGTCAAATCTTGAGGCCAGACGATTTGTGAGCACTCTCTGAACAACTTGTAGACGTGGCTTAGGAGCGCGATAGGCCTATAATTCTTCAATAGGGTCTTGTCTCCCTTTTTGAAAAACAAGGCCACCACGCTCTCACTCCACGCCGTCGGGGTAGTCCCATTAGCTATGACGGAATTAAATAGGTGCTTGAGCTTCTGCAGGACTGGAGCTCCCCCCGCCTTTAGAAGCTCAGAGGTTATTCCGTCCTTCGCCGGGAGCCTTCCTATTACGAAGTTGTTTGAGAGCGCTCCCAATTTCGTCTTCGTCCACGAGCGGGAGATCATCAGTGGTGTCAATTGGTGTAATAATGTCCAAATATTATTATATTCGTTTAGTAAAGAAGGCCTGGACGTGCCAACAAGCAATTTCATTGGCGTGCGAGCCGTGGCTGGAGAACTGGAGAACGTTGTGCCAAAGGACCAGAGGGACTTCAAGGGCCAGTGGCGGAGGATAAGCAGATGCGTCATCCCCACTGGCTACGAGATCACTTATAAGGATATCGGGATAGTTGTAAGTATTATGTTGCAGATTGTATCGGGGTGGGTAACTTAAATACATGCTCAGGCTTTAGTATTACTACATAGTATCAAACAAAGTCGCTTTCTCTGTCCCTATGTCCCTTTGTATGCTAAAATTTTTGAAACTACGCAACGGATTTTGATGCAGTTTTTGTAATAGATAGAGTGATTTAAGAGGAAGGTTTATATGTATAATAACATCCATTAAATAGCCAGAAGTGCAAAGCTGGAGCGGGTCGCTAGTTAATTTATAAAAGCAATTACACTGCTAACTATGAGTGATAACATGCCTATCCCCGGGAAAGTGCCTATATACGGCGATACGGTTCACTACTTATCACGTTGGTACTGTCTATGTAGTGAAACGCGGGTTTCGATTGACCCATACGTAACATGCCTTAGAAATTTGAGTAGTCTTAGTCGGAAGGAGTGTGTATACACAAGTCGTGAAGCGTATGTATGTATGTTAGACTGATTTCCTAAATTCCGGATAGCATCCCGGAGACGTAAAATCTGCTTGGTCAGTTTTAGCGGTTATACTTGGGTTGTGGCAAAGTAATGATAACAGGTTCCCAGACCATCGCCCAATCGACCAATTATCCGTTTTTGACCAATCACTTTTGCTTCATTGACTTATACAGATCCTCATACACCTTCAATTTGACTTTCAGTGACTGCATTTCGACTGCATTGATTCTAATTTCATGCTTCTTATGCCATACCCAACTTTCACTACCATAAGTCATTGTTGGAACCAGCACAACCCTATGAAGAGCCATAAGTGCCGATTGAGAAACCATCTAGGTACTCATAACCTATGCATGGCTGTTAATCTCATTACCTGCATATGAATATAGCAATAAATTATCAAAATTATCAAAAAAATATTCAATACATATGTAATATGTATGTAAATAATAGACCATGTCGGATTACAGAGGGTGCCGGACTAGACAGGGGCCGGATTACCGGGGGGTCCACTGTATCTCCCTCACACTTTGCGTTACTAGTAGATACATCCAAAAATTGTCATTTTTTATCACTGACTGATCTATAGATCAAAATTCTAACCTCGATCATCTACAATGTTTAAATTTTATGAATGAAATAAAATTCATATTTGACCCTGCCAGTTGGACTGATGACATGAAGAAGGTCACTGGTTGTGCCTGAGGACTGCAACTCTGTTGAGTAGCGTACCTTCAGCACAGGAATGGACTATCACAAACAGATTCTTAGATTTTCATTGGCTCATGTTCAGTGGCTAAGCTCTTGCCTACACTGAAAACTCCCACTTTTTATGTGTCGGGCTATTCTGGGACATGAAAACAAAGTTTACTATCTGGAGTTTTTCAGCTAAAGGTGACTAAAGGAGTACCCACCTGTCACCAATGACATTGCAACCTAAATATTAATGCTTAAAAGTGACCTAGGATATTAACCATCTCTTTGACATTCTGTCTACTTGGAAATGGATTAATGGACGTGATTGTACATGTATAGTTCCTTTTCCAGTACCTGCAGAGGCCCTTTGAATTGAATAACGATGTGCATACTATTCCGGTAGCAAGTGTGGATAAAGACTATGTGGGCACATGCATCACATCGGGATTTGGCAGAATCGATAAGACAGTAGGTATTTGTTTTTGTGTCCTTAATAAGCCATTCACCACTAAGGTTATGTCGGCTCTTACAAACACTGATGCCACGGCGTTTGCACTTGTTATTCGGTCGCCATGGTTACACCAACGCCGCCAACCGCTACTACCGAAGAAAAACGTAGTCGAAGTCCAATTCTTCTTTTCTTTCTTGTTCTTCAGTTCGTTCTAGTTGAGTATCCAAATATAATCCCAAAGCGAACATATTTAGCCAGTTTGGCACCACAATTGACTAAATATTCAGCCGAAAATAATTATATTTTGTATTTTCAACTTTCACTGAGCTGCTGACTTTGTTGACGAACCATAGACGACTAGATATCAGGAATTATTTACATACAAATATGTACATTCACGTCCTTTAATCCCACTTTGTATGAGGAGGTGTATGAGTGTCAATAAAGCGAAAGTGGTCTGTCTGTCCTTTACAGGGAATCAGGCGTGATGTGCATGTATGTATGTCCTTTAATCTTTTCCGGGTGGACAGAACCTTGGAGACTTGAAAACATATTGGTCACTTTTTAGGATGTATAATTAGGATGCCGTGTGGCGGCGGCTTTAGAATAAGACTGTGGTATATTATTGCAGTCCGCCACCCCATCTCTTCCCGTGGGTGTCGTAAAAGGCGACTAAGAGAATTAATCGGACCTTCAATAACCATAGGCTCTAAGCCACATAGTGTTCACGGACTATGATGCCTATGTTAATTTATTGTTATTATAGATATAAAATAAACATAAAATTAAATTATAAATATAATGTATTTGTGTATTTTTTATTATTATTATTTATTTATTTTTGAGGGTAGCTACAAAATTTAATAACTTGAAAATATTTTGGCGGTGGTAAGAAAATAACTTTTAAATTATAAATCGTTTCAAATTGTAAACATTTTTTAGCTACCACCGCCATCTTTTTATAATTTATAAATTTAATATTTATTCATATAGTTGTGCATCATGGTCCGTTAACACTATTTGTGCGACCGGCCGATGGCGGTATATCCATCCAAAAAGGGTAGGGAGACTAAATACAAAGCCGATGACGGGCAGCAGCGTCATTTGTGCTAAAGTCCTTACCCCTGCGATCTCCAACCCGCCTGCCCAGCGTGGAGATTAGGGCAATACCCTCCCATCTAATAACAACATTTAATATGATGGCCCGAGTTCCTGGCGGCACTGTCGTCCTGGCCACGGTGACGGTCGGGGCAGCGACAGTGCCAGGGGTGCGAAGAATCCCCAGGCGTCAAGCGAGTCACCAAAACAACTGACCTTGGCGACGTATAACGGACGCAGTCTCCGGCTGGATTCGCATCTTGCCGAGCTGGAAGTAGAACTTTCCAAAATTAGGTGGCATATCCTGGGGTTAACCAGGGTCCGAAGACAGGGTGAGGACTGCTTAACCCTAGGCTCTGGTCACTTCTTCTACTTCCGGGAAGGAGACTGTAAATCCCAGGGGGGCATAGGCTTCCTCGTCAACAAAGTCCTCTGTAACAACGTTGTGGAAGTGTCCAGTGTGTCGACAAGGGTGGCGTATATCGTTCTTAAGCTATCGGATCGATACTCGCTGAAAATGATCCAGGTGTACGCCCCCACATCGGCACACTCAGACCAAGAGGTAGAGGGCCCTATACGATGATATCGAACGGGCCTTGCATCATACCACGTCCGCTCACTACAACGTTATGATGGGGGACTTCAACGCTAAATTTGGTCAAAGGAAGAGTGGTGAATCAAGGATGGGGTCACACGGCATTGGCAGTCGGAATTCCAGGGGACACATGTTGGTCCACTTTCTTGAATCGCAGGGGCTGTATCTAATGAACGCCTTCTATAAGAAAAAGCCCCAACGAAAGTGGACCTGGAAAAGTCCCGACGGAAAACAATTTAATGAGATCGACTTCATCATGGCGAATAAAAAGCACATATTCAGGGATGTCTCCGTGATTAACAGGTTTAACACCGGAAGTGATCACCGCTTGGTAAGAGGCACCCTGAATATCAACTATAAGCTAAAAAGGATGCGCATGATGAAGTCCACGCTCCGACCTCCTCGACTGTAAATGGCCGCTGGTTCATCCAAGTTCCAATTGGAACTCCATAATCGCTTTGCCATTCTGCACACCGCGACCAATGTTGACGAGGACCTTGAAAAGTGACCAAAATAATTGGCGAGGAAGGGAGCCGGTTCTGCAAGGCTCGAGCTGGGAGCCGTAACTCGGGTCTCTCGGACGAGACTTTGGACCTTATGAGGTTAAGACGAGAAACTCCACAGACATCTCCTTCGCAAACAGCTACGCTAAACAAACAGATAAAGAAGGCAATGCGACGTGACCTACGTAAGGCTAATGCTCTCCTCATAAAAGAGTTGATCGAGCAAAACCGTGGGTTGCGCGTATTAGCCCGAAAACTGGGACGTAGCCACATGATGAAGTTGAGGACAGCTCGTGGAGACATGGTCACCTCTAAACCAGAGATCTTGTCTGAGATTGAAGATTTTTACGGCCAGTTATACCGCTCGCGCTGCCGAAGTCCTGTTCCCGACCCCTTCGATTCGAGGGCCACATTGACACGCCACTTCACAGAGGACGTGCCCGAAATAGATATAGATGAGATTGAGATGGCTTTAAAACAGCTTAAAAATGGCAAAGCTCCGGGAGAGGATGGAATCACTTTTGAGCTCCTGAAATCTGGTGGAAGACCGGTTCTGAGGGAGCTCCAGAGAATCTTCAACAGCGTCATCTTCTCCGGAAGAACACCGAAATGTTGGGGCAGAGGTGTGGCTGTTTTGTTCTTTAAGAAGGGAGATAAAACCCTCTTGAAGAACTACAGAGTTGCTGGAAGATGCTGAAGGAGGCCTACACCCAAGAGAGGGTCGAAAATGGCTGAGAGAGAGAGAGAGAGAAGAACTACAGGCCGATAATACTTCTGAGCCACATCTATAAGCTGTTTGCGAGGGTCATTTCCAATAGAATCTCAGCCAGGCTAGATAGCTTTCAGCCACCAGAACAGGCCGGGTTTCGGCGGGGTTTTAGTACCATAAACCACATTCACTGTTGAGGCAAGTTATACAGAAAACTGAAGAGTATAACCAGCCACTTTGCCTCGATTTGTGGACTATGAGAAAGTTTTTGACTCGGTCGAGACCTGGGCGGTCATAGAATCCTTGCAGCGATCTCAAGTCACTGGCGATACGTGAGTGTGCTGAGACATATTTATGATTCCGCCATGATGATCGTTCAACTCCAAAGCCACGGCTCAAAACCTATCCAGTTGCAGAGGGGTGTAAGACAGGGGGATGTTATATCCCCGAAACTGTTTTCGAGTGCACTGGAAGATGTTTTCAAAACGTTGGATTGGGTTGAACGAGGAATAAATATCAATGGGGAATACATCTCGCACCTCCGTTTTGCGGACGATATCGTCCTGGTGGCAGAGTCGCTGCAGGATCTGGAGGAAATGCTGTCCGAATTAAATGCTGCTTCTCGACGCATCGGACTCGGGATGAATTTAGAAAAAACCCCAATATCATGTTTAATGATTTGGTAGTCCCGAGACCGTTTGCCTTTGGGGGCACTCCCGTAGAAGTTGTTTCCCAATACACTTACTTAGGCCAAATTATACAGCTTGGCAGAAACAACTTCGAGAGGGAGGCGTACAGAAGAATACAGCTAGGATGGGCAGCATTTGGAAGGGTAAGGCATGTCCTCACGTCGTCTTTACCACAATGCCTGAAAACTAAGGTTTTCAATCAGTGTGTGCTCCCCGTTATGACGTACGGATCTGAGACGTGGACACTCACTGCGAGACTAGCCCATAAATTCAAGGTCGCTCAGCGTGCTATGGAACGGAAGATGCTCGGGGTTTCTCTGGTAGATCGCCTCAGAAATGAGGTGATACGCCAGAGAACTAAAGTTACCGATATTATGTAAATAATTAGCACGCTGAAGTGGAGTTGGGCTGGTCACGTATGCAGAAGGACTGATGGCCGCTGGAACAAAAAAGTCCTAGAGTGGAGACCGCGTCTCAGTAAACGTAGTGTGGGGCGCCCCCGGCAAGGTGGGAAGACGACCTGCGCAGGTTGGCTGGCATCGAATGGATGCGAACGGCCACTGACAAGGAGAAGTGGCGTCATTTGGGCGAGGCCTATGTCCAACAGTGGATTCAGACAGGCTGATGATGATGATGAATTAGGCTGTGATACCACATAGAACAATGGTAACGGGTTGCTAGCCCATCGTCCAATAGATTCAATTTACCCCTGGTCCCTTCCTACTACATGCCGGGAAGAACGAATCTGCCTACTTCGAAAGAAAAAGATATGTATACATGTAATGAATAATAATGAATGCCTACCTACATTTCTGTTTCATTATATTGTGTTAAAAAGGTTTTATGTTTCAGACCTTAAACTGTTCGCGTTAAGTAAATATTATGGTGTTCAGAGGTTAAAACTGGCCAATGAGAAATTAGTAAATGCAAAACAAAATCGTATTGACCAATTGGAGACGACCGTTGTCACGTCTCATTGGTAAAATCGTGGGGTCGGATTACGTAACTGTTTTCCTAATGCGAATATACTATAATACGTATATTTACTTATAACTACTCGTACCTTTTCAGACAGCGTCTGATGCGCTATTGTATGGAGAGGTGAAGTTGTATCCAACGCATGTATGCAACAGGCTCAAGGGATCCTCGCAACATACAATTATATGCGCCCCCGGAGTTCCATCGGATATTGGTCGGGTAATATATTAACATACATACATACATTCACGTTCTATAATCCCTTTCGGAGTGGACAGAACAGAAGCAATTTTCTAGGTCACTTTAGCTTGTATAACATGTAAAGGAACATTGGTGAACGGTTGTTAGCCCATCGCTTTATAGAGACTATTAACTCCTAGTTCCTTAGGACATGCTGGGAAGAACGACAGCTAGTTAGCATTCTTTTTATGTCTCAGACTAGCGCGACACGCAAAGGCTGTAGTTTTTCGTGTAGACTGAAGCTTGGCCAATGAAAAGGAAATTATTCAAGAAACAGTCAATCAATCAGATGTCAGCCCATCGCCCCATAGATGCTATTCACACCTAGTCCCTAAGTCACTTACGACTATAGTTGACTCGTAAATAGAATGGTAACGAACAGTCCTGCACATATTTCTTGCGTCCTGAATGTTCAATTTGTATATATATGTATCATGTCTTAAATATTAGAATTGCAAGTATTTTTTTGATTTCAGGCGTCACTTTTATGTTAAACTAATTGCAACTTTAGTTTTTTCTGAGTGTGGCGCTTTATTAAAAAATTCGACGTAGCTCAGTAGTTAGGGACTTGACTCTGTATCGAGGGTACAGGGTTCAAATACCGCTTGAGCATGTACCAATGGAAATGAAGTTTAATGAATTTCTATGTACATTTCCGGAATAAAAATACATTTACGAAATGCGTCGAACACTACGGTGAGGGAAAAACATCGTGAGGAAACCTACCTGTTCCCCGAACAGGTAATTGTTAGTGCTTGTAAATGGCGCCATTACTTACCACCTGTCACATTGAGTACTGACTATCTGGCCATTACGTGGGTTCGAGGTGGCCATAGATTTACTACCTTCGCAATTGCGGAGATAGACACCTGAACCTCTGACTACCCGCAAGGGTTAATGTTCGTGAACGAGTTTATCGTTTGTTTTGTCTTTGTGGCGCTTTAGAGGTCGCCAAGGTGGTTAACCGTCATATATACAGGGTGACAGATTCATCACTGGCAATATTTTAACCTGGCTATCAGTAGCACCTATAGAACCCGTTTTCATAATAAAAAGGGTAGGAATTCTTTGGAAATTTTGGACATTTTTTTAAATTTTTATTTAAAATTTTCCGTAACATATGGGTACCCTATTAACGTACTACTTACCAAGGTCATGTTCATTCATAAATTGTAAGTTTACATTCTCTATGGTAATCTAGTGTTTGTGGACCAGGAGCATCTTGAATGAAACTTTTTTCATTATTGAGACATTGTTTTCACAGATTAGGAAGCCAATATGTGGTTTCCTTTAAACATTAATTACGACAATGTTACGCACTATTCTTTTATTTCATCCAAATAATCATCACTGCACACATTAACACAACATGAACATTAGCCGGTTATGGATGATTATGGTTGTACTTAATTTAATCGCGTAATTATTCTATGCTGGTTACTAATTGATCTCCCTTAGTTACGCTTTAATAAGTTCTTTAAAACATTTGATTCCATTAAATTTCTATGTTTTAATTCTCGACAATTATAACCTCAAAAGCACTTCAGTAATTAATTTCATTTCCACTAAAGTATGAATTTACATTCACATAACTACACCATGTTTTACTTTCACAACATTAATAAACATAATCTACCATTATTGTACTATGAAATAGCAATTTAACATTAAATTATAAATTCAGACGACAAAAATACTTTTTACCGCCATAGCGTTGTAAAACAAACAATCAAATAAATAAATTAGCCACAGACAAAGTAAAGATGAAGTAAAGATCGCGTCATACAGCCAGGGTGAAGTGCATTTTACATTTCATACTTTCGACTTACTACGAGCATAAATATTTTAATATTTTGTATGACTAATAAATATACATGAGATGAAGAATAAACAATGATAATTAAATCATTAATAACAAAATTGTTTATTTCACTTATGTGTTATGTATTATTTTGTCACTAAAAGTACTTGATACTTATTCTAAAATTAATTTTATTAGAGTACCCGCCACATAAGGTGGCAGTTGGAGGCGTCGCCACAGTCGCGTAATCCAGTGTTGCCAGTAAACACGCCAAAACTAGCACTCACTGTGCCATACGGCTCGATACATTATATTGAGGTTTCATTTGTAACGATCTTTGGTTGCAGAGCTATAAACTCAAATAAAACAAATTAATATACCAAAGTCAAAATATTTTTATTCAAAATAGGCCCTATCATAAGCTCTCTTTGAAAGTTATTTTATGATCTAAGTACAAATTAAAAAAACTATATATTGACAAAAGGAATATATATGAGTGAAGTGGAAGGGCGGTTACGTAGGGGCCGGCCTAATAAGACATATATGTATCAGTCAGATAGACGCTATATTGAAAAAAGGTGACGTTAGGAGTACCTATAACCGCCGAGAGTGTATTAGAGAATGTATGAATGTCAATGAAGCGAAAGTGGTCTGTCAGGATCGGGACAAATGGGGATCCGTGATCTCTGCCTACCCCTCTACAGGGAATCAGGCGTGATGTGTATGTATGTATGTATGTAAAAAAACTATTTCAAACATGGCACTGAGCATTGTCTTTACATATTTTTACCGAGGTTAGTTCACCAACCATTTCGGCTGCTCAAGATGCCACGTCATAAAGACCACGACCGCTCTGATAAGAGCGTAACGATTGAGAAGAAGAAGTTCAGCGGAGACCCTTGGAGAAGAACTAACAAGAAACTCCAGAAATCAATTTATTATAATCACCCTTAACAAACATAAAAATTACAAAGAGTGGGCAAAAAACACAACGCTGGTAATACTAAATTTACCTTTCATACAAAATAACACGCAATGGCGGTAACGTCAAATTTAGTTCCAAGTTTGGCTACTGCCACCTTATGTGGCGGGATCTCTACTCTTATGTTAAATTGAAATTGAATTGATTATTGTAAAAAATTTTGCAACGGAATTCGCAACATGATAATAAGTTTTGAAATTATTTGTTATTAGTTTTAATAATTATCTATATGGATTAAAATGAACAAAGATTGAAGAACTAGTGAAATGGAATTGTATTTGTCATCGTGTACCATGTATGTGTGGTGTGTTTTGAATTTTCATTAGAAGCATGTGATGTTCGACCACAAAAAACTTTTATGTTTTTGGGTATGAAACAGCAAGTAAGCCGTAGTGATGATGATGACGCCTTATCTTTAAACCCTAAAACTGCATTGGGTACACCAGAAATAGAGTTTAGTAAAAATTTTAGATTTTTACTTGGATGTTTTATTGTTGATATTTGTTTGTTTTGTTGTTAATAGTTTTTTGTTTTGGGTGTTGAAAGATGTTTAATTGGATGAGAACTTATGAATGAAATAATGTAGGGTGTGCATGTATTCTGAATTGGCTCCCAAACTTTGAGGAGGCTTTTCTCAAAATTTTGTACCGGAGGGTACTAAAATAATCATGTCAAGCCGCATATTTTTCACCCAAGAATCTATCTTTGAAGTATTGCCAGTGATGGAAAGTTTATATATATATTCTGTTCACCTCTAAAAGGTTTAAATGAATGTATATGTTTGTCGCAGGGGGATTCAGGAGGTCCATTAGTCTGCAAGAGCACTGGTGACCCAAAAGAAGGCCCGTTGGGATTACTAGTCGGGGTAGTTTCAGGGAAAAGAATGGGACAATTCTCCTTTTATACAAAAGTGGCGAAAATGAAGAACTTTCTACGCTCACAGGGTAGTGACCTACGGCCCTTGAATATGTGTTTGTTTGTTTTATGTATATTATACATACGCAGCTATAGTCCAGTGGGTAAGACCTCTGACTTCTTATGAGAAAGGTCCTAGGTTCTAATCCTGGCGCTGGAATGTACTATTGAATGGATTTAAATGTGTTTTCATTTACTTACATAATTCAGGAGGAGGAGGAAAACGTCTTGAGGAAACCTGCCTATCCCTCGGAGTAATGCCAGTGCCTATATATGGCGATACGGTTCACTACCTGTCACGTTGGGTGTTGTCTATCTAGTGAAACGCGGTTTACGAATGACTCATGCTTAACATGACTTCAAAATTTTGAGGATGGCTACTCAAACCTCTAAAGTGTGTATACAAAAGTCATCAAGCGTAGGTTATGAAATACATACGAGGGCACCCTTTGTTGTAAACAGGGCCCTTACTCCACTAATTAATTTTGACAGCCACACAACTGCGTCGTTACTGCATTACTTCTGCGTCTCGGCTGTAAAAGTAGCACTCTGCTAATATTTTGATCTGCAAATGTCAATAGTGGAGTACCAAATACATATAGGCTATTGAACTGACATTGACGGAGGTTTGGTTAGTGGAGTAGCTTTTTTGTACTTCAGATGTAGTTCGATAGCGATTCAGTGGCCAAAATTTGTTAGTGGAGTGCCAAAAGTGTGAAATTACGGTCACTGAAGTATTACTGTATCGCTACTGAAGTAGTATTGTGGCTAAAATGAATTAGTGGAGTAAGGGCCCAGAGGTTAAGTGTCAAATAACGAAGTTTTTTTGTCTCTGCTCACTTTCCATCCATCCAGTTTGTATCTGTAAATCAATAGCCAATGTGACAGGCGGTACACTATATCGCCGTATACAGATACTAACTATTGCCAATTTCGGGAAATAGGCATGTTTCTTTACAATGTTTTTCTTCAACGAAATCAGTACATTGACAATTTAGATGATCATATGTATTTTTGAGAGACTCGCGATTTTTATTCATTTTACAATTTAACAGGACTTTTCATGTATATTGCATACAAAAATTATTACTTTTATTACCCGACGTTTCGGCCATGTTCACGGGTCAATTGTTAAGTTGAATAAAAATATACGTAAAATATACTACGAAATTTCAAAGACGGGCACTCAAATTTCTCACTACCTCGCCACAATAAAAAGGAAGTGAAAAATACGCCCGAAAGTCCCGTTATGTTGTCAAAAGAATTAAGGTCAACCATCAAGAATCCGTGTTGCTCAACTTCGGTGATCATACTAGAATCGATGTATCAACTTGAATTCAGCCGTTCTTAAGGGTATTGTTCGCGGAAATGAGCGAAACGAGTGTTTTCATTTTTCAGTTTAAACCTATTTAGAACTTATTGACATCTATCATACTTTCAAGATAGCATAATGAAAGACTGAAATTGATGACTGAAGTAGTTTCAAGAGTTAAATATCAATAATTACGTAAATATAAACGCATAAAGTTGATAAAAAATCAGAAAAATGGCGCAAACAGGGTTTTGTATTTTTTCGTTTATTTTGTCACGGAGTAAGATCTGAAATCAAAATATACAATAATGGGTTCTCTAAATACTAAATAATTTGACTAAAAACATATTAGGTCCTGTTTAATTCATAATACTGCAGTTTTCGTAAGTATAAAACGCCCAATTTTGGGCCGCCATCTGTTTCATACATTTTTATATGGACTGTTTACGCGTCCGCCGCGAGTCGCTAGTTTCAATAGATCGCGTTCAGAATTTGGCGAATGCCAGCGTGGGGAGCACGTCCATTTTGTTGGCGATCACAGCTAAACCGCTAGATAATCACACGAGATCAGTTATTTCTTAGTTCAATAAGTGAAATTTGGAAAACAATGTGTAATCACTTTGGTGTTTGAGGTTATTGCTTATTATATTACAAGCGATTTTTTTCTTTCGAAGGGAACTGCTAAAGTTGATTTATTCTACATGTATATTTTAAGAAGTATTTTACTTGATGCTACGCCATATTTGATATAAATTTATTCTTGCGTCATTTATGCCTATGACAGGTATCGGACATGATATGAAAAAATCATGATAATTAATGTAAATAATTTTGATTTACCGCTTGATGTTTCGGATATTATGACAAGAAGTTCAGAATATACATACATGATACCTACTGACATCACTTCAGCTTTCTTCCGAGTAGGTAGGCAACAATTAGTGAACCCCAGGGTAGGTTGTTTATGGTGTATATATACAGGGTTATTTGTAAAACATCAACAACCTCGCAAGACCAGGTAGCTATCATCGTGAACAACAACATTTGTTCTACGACTTTTGATAATTTGACACATTTTACTTTCATACAAAAATAAATAGCAATTTAATTTTACGTTTGAATGTTCTTAACTCTATGCGCATCGCATCGCAAAATGAGGTAAACAAACCCTTTCCGTCCCTTTCTTACATACACTAGCGCGCGAGCGTCGTGCGCGTCGCCTGTTCTTACCTACGTGAATCGAACATAGACCTACAAATGTCACGACAGTGCAATAATAGCTTGAAAAATCATTATTAATTAATGTATTGAGTTATGATAAAACTCGTAGAACAAATGTTGTTGTTTATGATTTTAGCTATCTAGTCGTGCGAGGTTGTTGATGTTTTTCAAATAACCCTGTATATATGTATACACACACATATACATAATTATATATTATGCATAATGACCGTGACCGAATTCAGAGTAGTCAGAGGTTGAGTATTGCATTTGTGATGCTCGAAATCATAAATATACATTTGGGATACTCTTTGGCAACTTGAATTAGAGTTTTTAGCGTACTGCAGAATAGGTTATACCGGTACCGGGCAGATATACGGAAAGAACGGCAGCTAGTTAGATTTTGATTTTTTTTTTACGACTCAGACTCGTCTCATGGTTGCTATGGAAATCCGAATTCAGTCACTAGGCTCTTATAACGGAGTTGGAGGTCGCACCGAAAAATGACCCTATTTATTATACCTATCGTGCAGCCCAAAATTTTACTCAGGTATTTGTACTTTTACTGTAGGTATTTGTTTGCCTCGTCAAACTTTACGCCTAAAAGTTCTTTTCCAGCTCAAAACCATACGTAAAAAACAAGCGCAGTACCAGGATCACAGACTCCTATAGGAGGTCGGGTTAGGTATTCACTCAAGTTCGTTCCATTATACTATTTGTTAATCCTACTATAAAATTACAATTATTTACCACAAGTGATTTATTATTCAAATATTGGTTACTTTTATATATTTATGACTAAAATGTTTTTAATATATATTAATAAATAATAAGTTGTTGAATAATCTGATTATAATCTATTCATGTTTGTTTCGTTTACAAATCGATACGCGGAACGTACGTAATGCGATCCGCCATGACAATAATAAAGTTTGTTATGATTTTGTTATATCAAGTTTGATGTGATTTATTTCAGTGTTTTTGAAACTATCGTAGTTTGAAAACTGTTTATATCGCAAACATAAATAACATTACATAAAATATCCGCTATTATACCGCCCAATTGCTTTGTGAATCAATATTTATAGGTAAATTCCTCGTCACTCATAGCATAATTACAAATGAAACAACAAATTTATCTGCAACAAATCCAATTCATCATGCTGATTTGATATTGACTTATATTAGCTTTGATTTTAACTTATTTTAGATATAAAAACATACTTGGCCACTACTAAAACAGAAAGGTAACCTCAAAATTATTTATCCCAGAGATAAACAAGGGGCTGCAATTGTTTTACACGGGACTTGTTTCTATAACAAAACATCGACTTTGTTTTGGAATAAGGTAGTAGGTATTTGTGAGAACATAGTAAACTAACTTGACGCATACTGTTTAGAAATGATATCAAACGTATTCTTAGTATTTACAACAAACCGATATAAAGAATGGTTTCAAATTTTATAATATTAAGTACTAAATATTATGCAAATCCACTAAGTTCGATAATAAATAAAAGCTAAAACATGTAAGAAATTCTAGATTACCATACAGATTTCTATTGAGTCTAACAAACCACTTTTACAGAACCAAATATTAGTTTATTGTTGTCGTCAAAACGTAAAAGTAGCTATTATAGTATTCTTATATCCAAGGTATTGTTTTTAATTATTACGATTAATTATGCTAAATACGCTAAATAAATACGCAATAGGCATAGTTTACGCGAGAGCATGGAGGGAAACGGCGCGCGCGGCGCAGCGCGGGAGCTCTCGCCGCCGCCGCCCCCGGGAGCGCCGCAAGTCGTCCTGTGTTTCAAAGCTAAGTTTAAACCTATATCATTTTCTGTGACGCAAAAAGCTTTAGATAAGCGGCACAGAAGTGCACATAGTTGACGCGAGCGCGCTGCGCGCCGCCGCCGCCGCCGCGCCGTGGCAAAAGGGCGCGGCGCGGCGGCAGACGCAAATCGCTCTCTGTCTAAAGGCTGGTTTACACTTGATTAGTACGAGAGTAAGTGTGTGGTGCGATTAGAATCCAATAAACTTTTTGTGCAGGTGATTTAAGGATAATAAAGTAAGGATTAAAAGTTGTAAAGCCATTCATGTTTTATATACTCCTTTATAAATTTATAAGTTATGTATTCGTTCCACTTTGCCATTTTGTATAACAACAAGCGTGCACGCATTCTAAACTCTGACAAGACCAGACGTGTTTAGTGGCAGGCACGCTCTAAGTGAGGGGGCAGTGACGGAACGCTGGACGAGGTTACAAAATAGAACTCATTTTCATACACAGGAAATAACTTACACTAATCAGTAGATGTCCATACCTAGTCACTAATCAAAGTGTAAAGTAACCTTAACACGAGCATTTATAAAATTAAATAATAGGTACCTATTATTACAAACAATATTTTAGTGCAGTAACCATTACTTACATACATTATAGTATACTTATTTCAGGAGCTTATATAAGTAGTAAATTGTATATCAATACACGATGTGTGCTTGCAAATTTTAACACCTACAGAGAAAGAAGAAAAAAACTTTATTCACTACATTAACAAAACACAAACATGGAAAAAATATATGTACAAAAAAAACCATTGATGCAGTGAAAAGGTGCTGCCTCAGTATACAATGCAGCTAGGCTGCATCACTGGTCTTCCGGCAGCACCCGATTCGGAAACCGTCACAAGCTGCATATAATAAATAACAAACATACACAAAATAATTTATTTATAATATACAATTACAGATATAATACGAGTTCGGCTGTAGCCCAGTGGGTAAGAACTCGGACTTCGTATGAGAAAGGTCCTAGGTTCCTATATCAAATTAACAAATAATAAAATAGGTAGGTACGCTTTGTGAGGTCAGGTGTATGTGTTTTGAGTATGCCGAGAAGACACATCATCGTGACAAAACAACAACAACAAGCAACAAGACAATTTCAATGCATATAATTAAATCGTAGTTACTAAACTGAAAACTATCTACGAGTGCGCGGGATCTCTGTTTATAGTTTAATAATCCTGAATAGGTACAAAATACTGTGCTCACATTACGTCCCTGCCGCCGACCCAGATTAATATGGCTACGTCGCGTCGTTTTGTTGCCCGACAGACGAACACAAAAAACCTACTTCCTACCTAATATGCATTCACATCCCTTTCGGGGTAATCAAATGTTGAGTGGCAACTAAGTTTTTTTGCAATCTTTCGTCAATCGAAACCCAATCGTTACCTGATTATCAATAGCCAATGTAATAGGTGATTAACTAAGTCCTTACATAACCAAACCAGGTTCCCTCACCAAAAAACAGCTCGTGAACAAGTTAAATGGTTAACTTCGGTGATAGAACGAGAACCGGTGTATAAATCACAACCGTAAAATCCTATTCTTCACGATCACAACTACACATCATAATTTCTCATGAGCGCGATTCAAATACCTACCCAATATTTTAGCAAAAACATTATTGACATAGCATAACACATAAACTAATATTTGGCCGTATAATAGTAGTTTATCAGGATCAAAATAAATCTGTAGTGGAATCAGACATTTACATTTTTCGTACGAATGTTTGCCTATAAAAGTGTATATAAATGTAACTAATTAACTGTATGACTACCTACTATATCTACAATTTGGTAAAAAGTATTGTAGAATATATAATTTTATCGTGAATGAATAATACTTACGCATTTAAAAAAATACTACAGCCGATCTTTCGGTGAAGAACATATTTTATTTCAAAAGCATTATAATCTAAATACATAGTTTTACAAATTCGTTAACCTTTCGGAGTCAGTAAATAATTGGTTAGGTAGTTGCATACCTACATACATACATAATGTAATCTGTACTAGCATCATTACAAACACTGGAAAGCTTGAATTTATTTCGTGTTGGATCAGTTTATACGTTGCATCATATGGAAACGATATGTATTTCTTGATATAACTGTCTGCAATTTACACGCCGCGGCAGCGCGTCGTCATGATCAAAACTATCTGTCACGTTCGACAGAGAATATCTGCTAAGAAGTCGGTCTGGAGTGTCGAAAAATCATCACAATGTTTATTTTATGCTAGATAGATAATGTACGTTTTATTTAGCAATTAAAAAATTTACTTGCAATTGGTACACTATTTAGTTTAAAAATCATCTATTATTATTAATATAAAACCCCCGTAAACGTGTCGCGATGTTTTGAAATTCGCGCCTTTTAATATTTCATATTCTGTCCAGCCGCTAAAAACAGCCCTGACCCACGTGGTACTCAGCGCCGCTGCGCTAGAAATCTCGGATTTTTGACAGTTCGTGAATTTATTTTTGGAATACAATACCCTTAAATTATAGTATAGAATAATATCCCATGTACTATAGAAATGAATAACTTTTAACGGCGTATAGAGTGAAATATGCAACTTACTGGAAAGAGTGTAATAGATCTACCTTACTACTTACTTGAACTTAACTACTTGTACATAGACAGTACAGATTGTACAGTATATGAGGAGGTGTATATCTGTTTGGTTGGAAACTTTTTTTTTTTTATTTAGAATGGGATTGCTCTTGGCCCGTACTAATCCAAGTAGTTGGATTGGTCAGGCCTAAGGTGGACCGAGCTCTCCCAGAAAGTGCTTGTGCACCCGCGATTTAAAAGTCTGTGGACTGTACCCTTCCGGAAACACAGACGCAGGCAGGGAATTCCACTCCTTGACTAAACTATGGGGATCTGTGATGTCTATTCACTCTCTGTAAGCATATGGGTGATATCAAGGATTTATAAGTTACGATAATTAACTGGTAATTATGTATAGAAAATTTATATTGTTAATATTTTTATATTGATATATGAATATATTTGCTACAAAAGTGGATACTTGTCTTTGATTTATTATATTTTATTTTGATTTATTAAATCGAATCGAAATGCACTGAAATACTATATAGTCAGGTCAGGAAACTGTCCTAGCTGAGCCGGAGAACCAGCTACTACCCGTCTCACAGAATCTTCTAATATTAGGGACACGTTAACAGGTTGCACAACAACTTTTGTAAATTTTTGTATTATTAAATATACTAGCGACCCGCTCCGGCTTCGCACTTCTGGTTATTTAATGGATGTTATTATACATATAAACCTTCCTCTTGAACCACTCTATCTATTAAAAAAAACCGCATCAAAATCCGTTGCGTAGTAAGATTTAAGCAAACAAAGGGACATAAGGACAAAGAAAGCAACTTTGTTTTATACTATGTAATGATTCGCTAAGTGTAGTGTGTAATTATGGTGAGGGAAGATATCGTTAATAAATCTACCTAATCTTCTGAAGACAGAATTTTAGTCAGTGCTTGTAAAAGCGACACGGCTTACCACCTGTCACATTAGGTCCTGCTTATCTGACTACGAAATTGAATTAGTGAATAGTGTTATGTGACGATAACACTACTCGATATTGGTAAATTAAAAAAAACTACAAGTACCTATTGTATTGTTTCTGGATTTTATTATGTATTTTTGTTATCATTTTACAACGTATTGGTATCAAATATTGTATATTTTTACCACGTATGCCTCTTCAATACCTCTTGTTTATTTATCTAGTGTCTTAACCCCTCAAACTAACTCAGTATCCTCACACCCAACTTCTACTATAGATATAACCTAAAAAAACTGTTGAAATGAACATAATATGGTTCGCGTTTAATGTTCTTAGCTCCGTCCAAATAGTAATAACTCAGATCGTTCTCAATCCTGTGAATTGGACAGATATTGATGCTGAGAGAAGAATCGTGAATGGTCAGCCTGCTGAACTGGGACAGATTCCGTACCAGGTTTTTTTGACTTATATATTGGTGGTTACATAAATATGATTTGAAACCTAAACGGGAGGTCGCGGGCTTTTCTTCTGCTTTCCAGATTCGTAGATTCTATCAGGATTGGGACTCTGCATCAGTGGGTACAGAGTTCAAATCAAGCACGAGCTTGTACTAATGGAAATTTAGTGTAATGAGTCGTAATAAAGATACATTAGCGAAGTTCAATGAGTACTACGGTGAGGGAAAATATTATGGCTTACCACCTGTGACATTGAGTACTATCTGGTCAATACGTGGGTTCGAGGTGGCCATAGAATTTCTATCTCCACGATGGGGGAGATAGATACCTAAGCCTCTGACCATTCCCAGTTAAGGATCGCTTTTGTCTATTTAAATTACGTCGACGACTGACTATTTAGAAAAATTAAAGTTCAGTGTCCACCAAAATCTCAACATTATAATGGACGTTCGTACTATTGTAGACAAAACAAGTCAATTGCATTCACCACCATTAATTAACCCTTGCGGGGTGGTCAGAGGTTCAGCTGTCCATCTCCGCAATTGTGAAGGTAGTAATTCTTTGGCTACCTCGAACCCACGGGGTAACAGGTGGTAAGCCATGTCGCCATTTAGAACCACTAACTATTACCTGTTCGGGGAACAGGTAGGTTTCTTCACGATGTTTTCTTTATGTCCTGTGCTTCTTTTAACCAGATTTCGTTCAAGAGGCTTCAAGGTTCCTTCTACATTGGCTTCTGCGGAGGATCTCTGATCTACCCATCCAAAGTGATCACCGCAGCGCATTGCTTCGACAGGGGCGTGAGGGAGCCGTTATGTTACAAGTAATTCGACCTCCGTGAAAATTGTTAATGACGACCTCCGCGGCGCGATCGGTAAGACACCTGAACGCTAATCGTGAGGTCCCGGGTTCGATTCCCGTTGGAGGCAGAGTTAAGAACTGCGCTTTTTTACTGCTTTTCAGTCTGGTCGTTGATTATATATGCTATATATGTATTTATCTATGTATAATATGTATAGATTTCTTAAACATATGTTGACTAGTACCCTTAACACAAGTCTTAAATGTACTTACCAAGGGGCTAGTTCAATTGGTGTCAATCAATCAATCAGCCTATGACAGTCCACTGCTGGACGTAGGCCTCCCCAAGGTAACGCCACAAAACACGATCACTCGTGGCCCTCAGCCAACCACTACCAGCGACCCTTTTCAGGTCATCAGTCCACCTAGCAGGGGAGCGTCCTACACTACGTTTACCGAGACGCGGTCGCCATTCGAGAACCGCTTTACTCCAACGGTCATCGGTTCTGCGACAGACGTGACCGGCCCACTGCCACTTCAGCTTGCAACATCGATAGACAATGTCTACGACATTGGTTCTCTGCCGGATAATCTCGTTCCGGACTCTGTCCCTTAACGAGATACCCAGCATCGAACGTTCCATTGCTCGCTGAGCGACATGTAATCGGTGAGCCAGCCCGACTGTCATGTTCCACGTCTCGGCACCGTACGTCATTACAGGTAGGACGCATTGATTAAAAACCTTGGTCTTAAGACACTGCGGTAGTGGCGACGAGAAGATATGACGCAACTTCCCGAATGCTGCCCAGCCCAGCTGGACTCTTCTGGAAATCTCACGCTCGAAGCTGTCCCTACCCATTTGCAGAACCTGGCCCAGGTAGACATATTCCTGGACCACTTCGAGCGCCTCTCTACTGATCGTGATCGGCCCCGGGACAACGAGTTCGTTGAACATGACTTTCGTCTTGTCCAAGTTCATCCGGAGACCGACCGACCGTGAGGCAGCGTTAAGACTGTGCAGCATTCCTTGCAAATCCTGCAGCGACTCCGCCATTATGACAATGTCGTCAGCGAAGCGGAGGTGTGTGAGGCATCTGCCATTGACATTGATACCCATCCCAGTCCAATCCAGAGTTTTGAAGACGTCCTCCAGTGCGTTCGTGAACAGTTTCGGGGATATGACATCCCCCTGTCTCACTCCTCTGAGCAACTGTATAGGACTTGTCTTTTGGTTTTGGACTTGAACAGATATCGATGCCACGCTGTATAGGCTCCTCAACACCTGCACATAACGCCAATCGACCTGGCATCGCTGCAAGGATTCCAGAACAGCCCAGATCTCGATAGAGTCGAAGGCCTTCTCGTAGTCCACAAAGGCAAGACACAGCGGCTGGTTATACTCATGAGACTTCTGTATAACCTGCCGCACTGTGTGGATGTGGTCTACGGTACTAAAACCTTTTCGAAATCCGGCCTGCTCCGGCGGCTGGAAGGCGTCAAATCTTGAGGCCAGACGATTTGTGAGCACTCTCGAGAACAACTTGTAGACGTGGCTTAGGAGCGCGATAGGCCTATAATTCTTCAATAGGGTCTTGTCTCCCTTTTTGAAAAACAAGGCCACCACGCTCTCACTCCACGCCGTCGGGGTAGTCCCATTAGCTATGACGGAATTAAATAGGTGCTTGAGCTTCTGCAGGACTGGAGCTCCCCCCGCCTTTAGAAGCTCAGAGGTTATTCCGTCTTCGCCGGGAGCCTTCCTATTACGAAGTTGTTTGAGAGCGCTCCCAATTTCGTCTTCGTCCACGAGCGGGAGATCATCAGTGGTGTCAATTGGTGTAATAATGTCCAAATATTATTATATTCGTTTAGTAAAGAAGGCCTGGACGTGCCAACAAGCAATTTCATTGGCGTGCGAGCCGTGGCTGGAGAACTGGAGAACGTTGTGCCAAAGGACCAGAGGGACTTCAAGGGCCAGTGGCGGAGGATAAGCAGATGCGTCATCCCCACTGGCTACGAGATCACTTATAAGGATATCGGGATAGTTGTAAGTATTATGTTGCAGATTGTATCGGGGTGGGTAACTTAAATACATGCTCAGGCTTTAGTATTACTACATAGTATCAAACAAAGTCGCTTTCTCTGTCCCTATGTCCCTTTGTATGCTAAAATTTTTGAAACTACGCAACGGATTTTGATGCAGTTTTTGTAATAGATAGAGTGATTTAAGAGGAAGGTTTATATGTATAATAACATCCATTAAATAGCCAGAAGTGCGAAGCTGGAGCGGGTCGCTAGTTAATTTATAAAAGCAATTACACTGCTAACTATGAGTGATAACATGCCTATCCCCGGGAAAGTGCCTATATACAGCGATACGGTTCACTACTTATCACGTTAGTACTGTCTATGTAGTGAAACGCGGGTTTCGATTGACCCATACGTAACATGCCTTAGAAATTTGAGTAGTCTTAGTCGGAAGGAGTGTGTATAAACAAGTCGTGAAGCGTAAGTATGTATGTTACACTGATTTCCTAAATTCCGGAGAGCATCCCGGAGACGTTAAATCTGCTTGGTCAGTTTTAGCGGTTATACTTGGGTTGTGGCAAAGTAATGATAACAGGTTTCCAGACCATCGCCCAATCGACCAATTATCCGTTTTTGACCAATCACTTTTGCTTCATTGACTTGTACAGGTCCTCATACACCTTCAATTTGACTTTCAGTGACCGCATTTCGACTGCATTGATTCTAATTTCATGCTTCTTATGCCATACCCAACTTTCATTACCATAAGTCATTGTTGGAACCAGCACAACCCTATGAAGAGCCATAAGTGCCGATTGAGAAACCATCTAGGTACTCATAACCTATGCATGGCTGTTAATCTCATTACCTGCATATGAATATAGCAATAAATTATCAAAATAATATTCAATACATATGTAATATGTATGTAAATAATAGACCATGTCAGATTACAGGGGGTGCTGGACTAGACAGGGGCCGGATTACCGGGGGTCCACTGCATCTCCCTCACACTTTGCGTTACTAGTAGATACATCCAAAAATTGTCATTTTTTATCACTGACTGATCTATAGATCAAAATTCTAACCTAGATCATCTACAATGTTTAAATTTTATGAATGAAATAAAATTCATATTTGACCCTGCCAGTTGGACTGATGACATGAAGAAGGTCACTGGTTGTGCCTAAGGACTGCAACTCTGTTGAGTAGCGTACCTTCAGCACAGGAATGGACTATCACAAACAGATTCTTAGATTTTCATTGGCTCATGTTCAGTGGCTAAGCTTCTGCCTACACTGAAAACTCCCACTTTATATGTGTCGGGCTATTCAGGGACATGAAAACAAAGTTTACTATCTGCAGTTTTTCAGCTAAAGGTGACTAAAGGAGTACCCACCTGTCAACAATGACATTGCAACCTAAATATTAATGCTTAAAAGTGACCTAGGATATTAACCATCTCTTTGACATTCTGTCTACTTGGAAATGGATTAATGGAAATGATTGTACATGTATAGTTCCTTTTCCAGTACCTGCAGAGGCCCTTTGAATTGAATCACGATGTGCATACTATTCCGGTAGCAAGTGTGGATAAAGACTATGTGGGCACATGCATCACATCGGGATTTGGCAGAATCGATAAGACAGTAGGTATTTGGTTTTGTGTCCTTAATAAGCCATTCACCACTAAGGTTTTGTCGGCTCTTACAAACACTGATGCCACGGCGTTTGCACTTGTTATTCGGTCGCCATGGTTACACCAACGCCGCCAACCGCTACTACCGAGAAAAACGAAGTCGAAGTCCAATTCTTCTCCTCTTTCTTGTTCTTCGGTTCGTTCCAGTTGAGTATCCAAATATAATCCCAAAGCAAATATATGTAACCAATTTGGCATCACAACTGACTAAATATTCAGCCGAAAATAATTATTTGTATTTTCAACTTTCACTGAGCTGCTGATTTTGCTGACGCACCATAGACGACTAGATATAAGGAATTATTTACATAAAAATACATTCACGTCCTTTAATCCGACTGTGTATGAGTGTCAATGAAGCGAAGTGGTCTCTCACGATCGGGACAAATGGATATTCAAGATCTCTGACTACCCCTCTACAGGGAATAAGGCGTGATGTGCATGTATGTCTGTATGTCCTTAAATCCTTTTCGGGTGGACAGAACCTTGGACACATGAAAACATATTAGTCACTTTTTAGCATGTATAATTAGGCTGTGATGCCATGTAGAACTATAGTAACGGGTTGCTAGCCCATCGCCCAATAGATTCAATTTACCCCTGGTCCCTTAGTCGTTTCCTACTACATGCCGGGAAGAACGAATCTGTCTACCTCCAAAGAAAATAATATTTATATATACATGTAATGAATAATAATGAATGTTGTTTCAGTATATTGTGTTAAGAAGGTTTTATGTTTCAGACTTTAAACTATTCGCGTTAAGTAAATATTATGGTGTCCAGTCGTCTATGGTGCGTCAGCAAAATCAGCAGCTCAGTGAAAGTTGAAAATACAAATAATTATTTTCGGCTGAATATTTAGTCAGTTGTGATGCCAAATTGGTTACATATATTTGCTTTGGGATTATATTTGGATACTCAACTGGAACGAACCGAAGAACAAGGAAGAGAAAAATTGGAGCTTCGATTTAGTTTTTCTTCGGTTGTAGCGGCTAGCGACGTTGGTGTAACCATGGAGATGAATTAACAAGAAGTTCAAACGCCGTGGCATCAGTGTTTGTACTTCAGCCGACATAACCTAAGTGGTGAATGGCTTAGTAAAAAACTAAAAATCAATATATTATGGTGTTCAGAAGTTAAAACTGGCCAATGAGACGTTAGTAAATACGAAACAAAATCGTATTGACCAATTGGAGACGACCGTTGTCACGTCTCATTGGTAAAATCGTGGGGTTGGATTACGTAACTATTTTCTTAATGCGAATTTACAATAATACGTATATTTACTTATAATTACCCTTTCAGAAAAAGTCTGATGCGCTATTGTATGGAGAGGTGAAGTTGTATCCAACGCATGTATGCAACAGGCTCAAGGGATCCTCGAAACATACAATTATATGCGCCCCCGGAGTTCCATCGGATATTGGTCAGGTAATATATTAACATACATACATACATTCACGTTCTATAATCCCTTTCGGAGTGGACAGAACTGAAGCAATCTTCTAGGTTACTTTAGCTTGTATAACATGTAAAGGAACATTGGTGAACGGTTGTTAGTCCATCGCTTTATAGAGACTATTAACTCCTAGTTCCTTAGGACATGCTGGGAAGAACGACAACTAGTTAGCATTCTTTTTATGTCTCAGACTAGCGCGACACGCAAAGGCTGTAGTTTTCCGTGTAGACTGAAGCTTGGCCAATGAAAAGGAAATTATTCAAAAAACAGTCAATCAATCAGATGTCAGCCCATCGCCCCATAGATGCTATTCACACCTAGTCCCTAAGTCACTGACGACTATAGTTGACACGTAAATAGAATGGTAACGAACAGTCCTGCACATATTTCTTGCGTCCTGAATGTTCAATTTGTATATATATGTATCATGTCTTAAATATTAGAATTGCAAGTATTTTTTTGATTTCAGGCGTCACTTTTATGTTAAACTAATTGCAACTTTAGTTTTTTCTGAGTGTGGCGCTTTATTAAAAAATTCGACGTAGCTCAGTTGTTAGGGACTTAACTCTGTATCGAGGGTACAGAGTTCAAATACCGCTTGAGCATGTACCAATGGAAATGAAGTTTAATGAATTTCTATGTACATTTCCGTAATAAAAATACATTTCCGAAATGCGTCGAACACTACGGTGAGGGAAAAACATCGTGAGGAAACCAACCTGTTCCCCGAACAGGTAATTGGTAGTGCTTGTAAATGGCGCCATTACTTACCACCTGTCACATTGAGTACTGACTATCTGGCCATTACGTGGGTTCGAGGTGGCCATAGATTTACTACCTTCGCAATTGCGGAGATAGACACCTGAACCTCTGACTACCCGCAAGGGTTAATGTTAATGTTCGTGTCGTTTGTTTTGTCTTTGTGGCGCTTTAGAGGTCGCCAAGGTGGTTAACCGTCATATATACAGGGTGACAGATTCATCACTGGCAATATTTTAACCTGGCTATCAGTAGCACCTATAGAACCCATTTTCATAATAAAAAGGGTAGGAATTTTTTCGAAATTTTGGACATTTTTTTTCCGTCATATATACAGGTTGAAATTTTCATCACTGGCAATACTTCAAGAGTAGATTATATGATCAAAATTATGCGGCCTGGCTTTATTACTTTAGTACCCTCCAGTACAAAAATATGGAAAAAAGCCTCCTCAAAGTTTCAAAAATACATGGACGCCCTACATTATTTCATTTATAAGTTCTCATCCAAATAAACATCTTTCAACACCCAAAAACAAAAAACAATCAACAACAAAACAAACAATTTTCAATAATAAAACATCCAAGTAAAAATCTAAATTTTTTTAGTAAACTCTATTTCTGTTGTACCCGATGCTGTTCTAGGGTTTGAAGAAAAGTCGTCATTAATCATCACTACGGCTTACCTGCTGTTTAATACACAAGAACATAAAAGTTGGTTGAACATTACATGCCACCAATGAAAATTATCAAAACACATCGATTTCATCACACATACATTGTACATGATGCTAAAAACAATTCCATTTCACTAGATCTTCGATCTTTCTTCATTTTAAACTGTATCGATAGTTATTATAACAAATAGTTGTAAAACTTTTCATCTTGCAAGTTTCGTTAAAAAATTTTGACAAATACATAAACAATTCAAAATAGAGTAATTTTTTTACTTTTTAATTTAATGGTATGGTTACATGTCTTAAAAAGTACATGATATTATTAGTGACATAATAATACATAACACAAAAGAGAAATTAACAATTTTATTATTCTTGATTTACTTTTCATTGTTTATTCTTCATCTCATGTATATTTATTAATTTTCTCTTACAAAATATTTAAATATTTATGCTCGTAGTTAGTCGTAAGTATGATATGTAATGCACTTCACCCTGGCTGTATGACACAAACTTTACTGTATCTGTGGCTAATTTTTTTTTTTACTATGTTTGTTGTCATTTTAACAATGCAATGGAAATGAAATACATCATTTCGGCTTGTCCGTCTGTTTGTTTCTTAACATTTGGCTATATGGCTTATGTACCTTTGCTAATTAATCTCCCTTTAAAACGTCGGGCAAAATAAAGGTAATTACATATCTTTATAAATTTATCGTGTATTGACCCGGTCTCACATAATAAATAAAATCTCCCTTTAGTTTACGCTTTGATAAGTTCTTTAAAACATTTGAGTCCATTAAATTTTCTATGTTTTAATTCTCGACAATTATAACCTCAAAAGCACTTCAGTAATTAATTTCATTTCCACTAAAGTATGAATTTACATTCACAAACTAAACCATGTTTTACTTTCACAACATTAATAAACATAATCTACCATTATTGTACTATGAAATAGCAATTTAACATTAAATTATAAATTGAGACGACAAAAATAATTTTAACCGCCATAGCGTTGTAGAGTACCCGCCACATACGGTGGCAGTAGCCAAACTTGGAACTAAATTTGACGTTTCCGCCATTGCGTGTTATTTTGTATGAAAAGTAAATTTAGTATTACCAGCGTTGTGTTTTTTGCCCACTCTTTGTAATTTTTATGTTTGTTAAGGGTGATTATAATAAATTGATTTCCGGAGTTTCTTGTTAGTTCTTCTCCAAGCTAGGGTCTCCGCTGATCTAACCTCGGTAAAAAATATGTAAAGACAATGCTGAGTGCCATGTTTGAAATAATAGTTTTAAGAGATTCGCGATTTATACTCATGATATAAGATATAAGGGTGTGTATAAGATTGATTGCAGCTGTGGGAAATCCTACGTCGAACACACTAAACGGTCTATTGCGGACAGAGTGAAGGAACACATAATATATGTAATATATAATAAGAAGGATAAGTCCCGTTAATTATTAATCATGTTTGAAATAGTTTAATAAACATATTTTGACTTTGATATATTAATTTGTTTTATTTGAGTTTATAGCTCTGCAACCGTTACAAATGAAACCTATAATGTATCGAGCCGTATGGCACAGTGAGTGCTAGTTTTGGCGTGTTTACTGGTAACACTGAATTACGCGACTGTGGCGACACCTCCAACTGCCACCGTATGTGGCGGGATCTCTACTCTATGTTGAATTGAAATTGAATTGTTTATTGTAAAAAAATTTGCAACGGAATTTGCAAGATGATAATAAGTTTTGAAATTATTTGTTATTAGTTTTAATAATTATCGATATGGATTAAAATAAACAAAGATTGAAGAACTAGTGAAATGGAATTGTATTTGTCATCGTGTACCATGTATGTGTGATGTGTTTTGATAATTTTCATTGGAAGCATGTGATGTTGCACCACGAAAAAACTTTTATGTTTTTGGGTATGAAACAGCAGGTGAGCCGTAGTGATGATGATGACGCCTTATCTTTAAACCCTAAAACTGCATTGGGTACACCAGAAATAGAGTTTAGTAAAAATTTTAGATTTTTACTTGGATGTTTTATTTTTGATATTTGTTGTTAATAGTTTTTTGTTTTGGGTGTTGAAAGATGTTTAATTGGATGAGAACTTATAAATGAAATAATGTAGGGTGTACATGTATTCTGAATTGGCTCCCAAACTTTGAGGAGGCTTTTCTCACAATTTTTGTACCGGAGGGTACTAAAATAATCATGTCAAGCCGCATATTTTTCACCCAAGAATCTATCTTTGAAGTATTGCCAGTGATGAAAATTTCACCCTGCATATATTGCATATATATATACATATATATATATATATATATATATGTTCACTTCTAAAAGGATTAAATGAATGTACATGTTTGTCGCAGGGGGATTCAGGAGGTCCATTAGTCTGCAAGAGCACTGGTGACCCAAAAGAAGGCCCGTTGGGAATACTAGTCCGGGTAGTTTCAGGGAAAAGAATGGGACAATTCTCCTATTTTACAAAAGTGGCAAAAATGAAGAACTTTCTAAGCTCACAGGGTAGTGACCTACGGCCCTTAAATATGTGTTTATTTGTTTTATGTATATTATACATACGCGGCTATAGTCCAGTGGGTAAGACCTCTGACTTCTTATGAGAAAGGTCCTAGGTTCTAATCCTGGCGCTGGATTGTACGATTGAATGGATTTAAATGTGTTTTCATTTACTTACATTATTCAGGAGGAGGAGGAAAACGTCTTGAGGAAACCTGCCTATCCCTCGGAGTAATGCCAGTGCCTATATATGGCGATACGGTTCACTACCTGTCACGTTGGGTGTTGTCTATCTAGTGAAACGCGGGTTACGAGTGACTCATGCTTAACATGACTTCGAAATTTTGAGGATGGGTACTCAAGCCTCCGACTACCCCTCTAATGTGTATATAGTGTATACACAAGTCATCAAGCGTAGGTTATGTAATACATACGAATGCACCTTTTGTTGTAAATAGGGCCCTTACTCCACTAATGAACTTTGACAGCTACACAACTGCGTCACTACTGCGTTGCTTCTGCGTCTCGGCTGTAAAAGTGGCACTCTGCTAATATTTTGATCTGCCACAGTTGTCCCTCAATAGCGAGTCGGTGGCGCTTCAGTGGTGCTTCAGTGGCAACTCAAGTATAGAACTGTCAACAGTCGAGTACCAAATATAAGGCTATTGAACTGACATTGACGGACATTTGGTTAATGGAGTAGCTTTTTTGTACTTCAGACGCAGAAGTACTTCAGATGTAGCTTTAGTGGTCAAAATTGGTTGCCAAGTGTCAAATTACGGCCACTGAAGAATTACTGTATCGCTACTGAAGTAGTATTGTGGCTAAAACGAATTAGTGGAGTAAGGGCCCAGAGGTTGAGTGTCAAATAACGAAGTTTTTTTTGTCTCTGCTCACTTTAAATCCAGTTTGTACCTGTAAATCAATAGCCAATGTGACAGGCGGTACACTATGTCGCCGTATACAGATACTAACTATTGCCAATTTCGGGAAACAGGCATGTTTCCTTACAATGTTTGTCCTCAACGAAATCAGTACATTGACAATTTAGACGATCATATGTAGGTATTTTTGAGAGACTCGCGTTTTTTATTCGTTTTACAACTAAACTGGACTTTTCACGTATATTGCATACACAAATTATTACTTTTGTTACCCGACGTTTCGGCCATGTTCGTGGGTCAATTGCTAAGTTGAATAAAAATATACGTAAAATATACTTCGACATTTTGAAGATTCATTCAAGCTTCTCACTACCCCGGTACAATAAAAAAGCGAATGTGTGTACATACACAAGTCGTGAAACGTATGTTTATGTAAAATATACGCGGTAAGACCCGTTTTCCTGTCAAAAGAATTAAGGTTTACCATCCAGAATTCTGATGCTGAATTTCGGTGATCAAACTAGAATCGATGTATCAACTTGACTTAAACCATTGTTATATTATATTATAGAATTATATCCTACTAGTGACCCGCTCCGGCTTCGCATGGGTATAAAATATATAGCCTACTCCACTATTTGATAAATGTTATTATACATATAAACCTTCCGCTTGAATCACTCTATCTATTAAAAAAACCGCATCAAAATCCGTTGCGTAGTTTCAAAGATTTAAACATACAAAGGGACATAGGGACAAAGAAAGCGACTTTGTTTTATACTATGTAGTGATGTACTATAGAAATGAATAACTTTGAACGGCGTATAGAGTCAAATATGTAACTTGCTGGAAAGATCTATTACACGATCTACCTTACTACTTACTTGAACTTAACTAATTACTTGTACATAGACAGTACAGATTGTACAGTATATGAGGAGGTGTATATCTGTTTGGTTGGAAACTATTTTTTTTATTTCGAAAGGATTGCTCTTGGCCCGTACTAATCCAAGTAGTTGGATTGGTCAGGCCTAAGGTAGACCGAGCTCTCCCAGAAAGTGCTTGTGCACCCGCGATTTAAAAGTCTGTGGACTGTACCCTTCCGGAAACACAGACGCAGGCAGGGAATTCCACTCCTTGACTAAACTATGGGGATCAGTGATGTCTATTCACCCTCTGTAAGCATATGGGTGATATCAAGGATTTATAAGTTAATTAACTGGTAATTATGTATAGAAAATTTATATTGTTAATATTTTTATATTGATATATGAATATATTTGCTACAAAAGTATGTTCTTGTATTTAATTTACTATATTTTTTCTTGATTTCTTATATGGAATCAAAATGCACTGAAATACTATAGTAAGGGCAAAATAAGGAAGAAAACCAAACTTGTTCCATTGGTAATAGTCAATGCTAGTAAATGGCTACACGGCTTATCACCTGTCACATTGAGTCCTGACTATCTGGTCAACATGTGGGCACGAGGTGGCCATAGAATTATCAATTCCGCAATTTCGAAGATGGATACGTGACCCTCTGACTACTCCATAAGGGTAAATGGTCGTGACAGCGTATGTAAGTATGTATCCACGCAATTGTAGAGAAAGACGCGGGTACTTCTTCTTTTGATACCTCCGAAAAGACGAATGGTCGTTAAAGTGTTTATATTTTTGTATAAGCCTGTCACAGGATAGTACTGTTTGAAATGCGGTCACTTAGAAGCATGTTAGGAGTGACATTGAATGATAGAATTAAAAATAGTGTGATAAGGGAAGGTTGCGGTTTGAAAGAAGATGTAGTGACTATGATAGAAAAGGGCATGCTTCGATGGTTTGGACATGTTATGCGAATGAATTATAGTAGATTGACTACAGGAATGACAGTTTCATCACTGGCAATATTTTAACCTGGCTATCAGTAGCACCTATAGAACCCATTTTCATAATAAAAAGGGTAGGAAATTTTTGGAAACTTTGGACAATTTTTTTAATTTTCATTTTAAATTTTCCGTAACATATGGGTACCCTATTAACGTACTACTTACTAAGGTCATGTTTATTCATAAATTGTAAGTTTACATTCTCTATGGTAATCTAGTGTTTGTGGACCAGGAGCATCTTGAATGAAACTTTTTTCATTAATGAGACATTGTTTTCACAGGTTAGGACGCCAATAGAACATACTTCTGTGGTTTCCTTTAAACATTAATTACGACAATGTTACGCACTATTATTTTATTTAATCCAAATAATCATCACTGCACACAATAATACAACATGAACATTAGCCGTTTATGGATTGTACTTAATTTAATCGCGTAATTATTCTATGCTGGTTACTAATTAATCTCCCTTCAGTTTTCGCTTTGATAAGTTCTTTAAAACATTTGATTCCATTAAATTTTCTATGTTTTAATTCTCGACAATTATAACCTCAAAAGCACTTCAGTAATTAATTTCTTTTCTACTAAAGTATGAATTTACATTCACATAACTAAACCATGTTTTACTTGCAAAACATTAATAAACATAATCTGCCATTATTGTACTATGAAATAGCAATTAAATTATAAATTCAGACGACAAAAATAATTTTAACCGCCATAGCGTTGCAAAACAAACAATCAAATAAATAAATTAGCCACAGACAAAGTAAAGATGAAGTAAAGATCGCGTCATACAGCCAGGGTGAAGTGCATTACATTTCATACTTTCGACTTACTACGAGCATAAATATTTAAATATTTTGTATGACTAATTAATAAATATACATGAGATGAAGAATAAACAATGATAAGTAAATCATTAATAATAAAATTGTTTATTTTACTTATGTGTTATGTACTATTTTGTCACTAAAAGTACTTGATACTTCGCAAGATGATAATAAGTTTTGAAATTATTTGTTATTAGTTTTAATAATTATCGATATGGATTAAAATGAACAAAGATTGAAAAACTAGTGAAATGGAATTGTATTTGTCATCGTGTACCACGTATGTGTGATGTGCTTTGATAGTTTTCATTGGAAGCATGTGATGATCGACCACAAATTTTTTGTATATGGCTGAAGTGGAAGGGTGGTTACGTAGAGGCCAGCTCAATAAGACATATGACGGTCAGATAGTTGCCATATTCAAAAAGAGTGACGTGTTTAAGAGAGTAAAGAGGTGTATTAGAATTAATGAAGCAAAAGTGGTTTGTCATGATCATGACAGATGGGCATCCGTGATCTCTGCCTACCCCTCTATAGGGAATCAGCCGTCATGTGTATGTACAGTCTATTATTGTACTATCTGGCCAGTCTATCAAATTATTGAGTTTATGGTTATTTGTGATTTTCGTACTTGATATTAGCATAATCGTCACAAATTTCTCATTTTTTTTTATATTCTATTTATTTAATATAAAGGCCATTCACCGTTTAAACTTTCTCATTTAAAAAACTGAGAAAAGAAGTAAACATTAACATTTATAATACATTTTACAATTTAAGTACATATTATATCCATTACTTTAATACCCAGACTTAATTATATTTAATAAAATGTACTACTTAATAAATTTATCCATTATGTTTGAAAGGAAATAAAAAAAGATCAAATCAAGAAGGTTAACAATGAAAACGCTGATTCTGTTTTACTTTTTAAAATTCCTTGAGACTACGGACTCTCAAGTGATTGTGGAGCCAGCTAACGTAAGCGTTTTCCATATGAGAGCGTCCCGACGCAATGGCTTCGGGACTCCGGCTAAACTTGGGCAGTTTCCTTACCAGGTTTGTATCAAAACAAGACAAAGGCGTTCACGACCATTAACCCTTGCAGGGTAGTCAAAGGTTCAGGTGTCCTTCCACAATTGCGAAGGTAGTAATTGTATGGCCACCTCGAACCCACGTGTTGACCAGATAGTTAGTACTCAATGTGACAGGTGGTTAGCCATGTCGCCATTTACAAGCACTGACTATTATCTGTTCAGGGAACAGGTTGGTTTCCTCAGTATGTTCCCCCTCACCGAAATATGCGATGCTTTTCGTACATGTATATAGAAATTCATTTAACTTCATTTCCATTAATCATGTTCAAGTGGGATTTGAACCCTGTACCCACTGATACAGAGTCAAACACCCAATGACTGACCTACGCTGAATTACTGAGCTACGCTAAATAGTACTTATATTATATGTTTATGTGGCGACCTCTAGCGCCACACAAAGAAAGAAAACTTAAGTTATTAGTATTAGATTTACACAACTACCAAAGATGGCGCCAGCACAAATTTCCCTATCCTCGAACACGCAATTCAAATATTATATCAACGAGAATTACTAAATTACAAACTCAGGCCATTAGCCTGGAGGAATACCTGCCCAGAGGTCCAAGTTCACTATAGCGTTTTGCAAAATTTCAGTTCAATGTCACTCCAGTATCACTGTGAAGTTATTCGTGGAATAGCAAAAGTGACAGCTTTCGCTATTTACAAGCGAAATTTGACACTTTTGCTCAAATCAACAGGTCCCAGATAGGAATCTTCCTGTTTTCCTGTAGGACGCAGTGAAGCCTACATTTATTTCTCATGTTTTCTTAGATTTCGTTCAAGAAGTTGGTGGGAAGACGCTACGAGAACATCTGCTCCGGATGCCTCATAGCTCCTGCCAAGATCCTGTCAACCGCCCACTGCTTCGACTCCGATGTAAGGCATCCTTTTTGCACGAGGTAATATTAAAAGCGATTGTTTATAACTTTCCCGATTTAACGTTAGATTGCTAGTCGTCTATGGATTGTCAACAAAGTCAGCAGCTCAGTGAAAGTTGAAAATATAATTATTTTCGGCAGAATGTTTAGTCAATTGTGATGCCAAACTGGCTAAATATGTTCGCTTTGGGATAAGATTTGGATCCTCAACTGGAACGAACCGAAGAACAATGAATGAAGAAGAATTGGAGCTTCAACCTCGTTTTTCTTAGGTTGTAGTGGCTGGCGGCGTTGGCATAACCATGGCGACGAAATAACAAGATGTATAAACGCCTTGACATCAGTGTTTGTGCTTTCGGCGACATAACCTTAGTGGTGAATGGCATATTAAAGAATGAAAAATAAAACCGTTAGATTGCCATCAACTATACAGTACGATGGACTGGGATGGGTATCAATGTCAATGGCAGATACCTCACGCACCTTCGCTTCGCTGACGACATTGTCATAATGGCGGAGTCGCTGCAGGATTTGCAGGGAATGCTGCACAGTCTTAACGCTGCTCACGGTCGGTCGGTCTCCGGATGAACTTGGACAAGACCAAAGTCATGTTCAATGAACTCGTTGTCCCGGGGCCGATCACGATCAGTGGAGAAGCGCTCGAAGTGGTCCAGGAATATGTCTACCTGGGCCAGGTTCTGCAAATGGGTAGGGACAGCTTCGAGCGTGAGATTTCCAGAAGAGTGCAGCTGGGCTGGGCAGCATTCGGGAAGTTGCGTTATATCTTTTCGTCGCCACTACCGCAGTGTCTTAAGACCAGGGTTTTCAATCAGTGCGTCCTACCTGTAATGACATACTGTGCCGAGACGTGGAACATGACAGTCGGGCTGGCTCACCGATTACATGTCGCTCAGCGAGCAATGGAACGTTCGATGCTGGGTATCTCGTTAAGGGACAGAGTCCGGAACGAGATTATCGGGCAGAGAACCAATGTCGTAGACATTGTCTATCGATGTTGCAAGTGGCAGTGGGCCGGTCACGTCTGGCGCAGAACCGACGACCGTTGGAGCAAAGCGGTTCTCGAATGGCAACCGCGTCTCGGTGAACGTAGTGTAGGGCGCCCCCCTGCCAGATGGACTGATGACCTGAAAAAGGTCGCTGGTAGTGGTTGGCTGAGGGCCACGAGTGATCGTGTTTTGTGGCGTTACCTTGGGGAGGCCTACGTCCAGCAGTGGACTGTCATAGGCTGATTGATTGATTGATTGATACAGTACGATAGGGTTCGAAGCTTGATTTAGGACAGCTCTGGCTCCAACCACTGTTTCACTGTGTAGAAACGGACTCACATAAGAAATGTTACAAATTTATTGGATAAATTTATAAAATACATACATACGTAGACATTCACTACCTTTAATCTCTTTTGGGATGGGCAGAACGTCGGCGATATAATCTCCTTGGTCACTTTTTAGCACGACAATATTCATGATTTAGCATGACAGAAATTCGGAAATATATTTCCTAGGTCAATGTTTAGCATGAATATTGGGGTTGCGATTTCATAATGGAACATTGGTGACAGGTTGCAAGCGCCTCGCCCAATAGATTCTATTTACCCTTGTTCCTTAGTCGCCTCCTACGAGATGCCGGGAAGAATGGTAGATAGTAAGCATTATTTTTCGTTCCAGACTAGCACAGGACAATCAAGAAAATTAAAGAACAATTAAATATATTTTTAAAAATATAGCAAATTAAAGTACATAATTATGCATTCAATAACCTTTCTGGCGTTAGAAGTTAAGAGTCCACCATGAACTGAACAGGTGGTTTGTGGTCCCTCGAAACCCACCATTTACCTAATAATAAATAGCCAATACCTGAACCATTTAGTTTTGTTTAGTTTAGTTTATTGGGCTCCGTGGTTTCCGCAATTAGTCCCCACTGGGACCATTTTGCGTGATGTCGCTGACTATTCCAGCCAGCCCAGCTCCTGCCAGAAGCGGCTATCCGTGATTCCGAGGTTGAATAGCTGCCCGTTTAGTCTGCAATGGCCGGTGATATTTTCGGTCATCACACGCACTTACCAATACCTGTACCATACTATTTACCTAATAATTAATAATTAACGCCGTATATAGATAGAACAGAAAATAAGCAGGTTTCCTCACGATGTTTTACCTCACCCCTGATCTGATTCTACCACCTTTCTATGTTCAAATTCCACCTTCCCCAGCAAGACCAACTTCGTGGTGGAGCCTTCCCACTTGACCTTCGTGAGGGCGGTGGCTGCGCTCACGACGCACGCAGTGTCCAAGGCACACGAAGGGCGGAAGGGCCAGTGGCGCAGGCTGAAGAACTGCACCTTCCCCATGGACTACCAGTACCCGATGAACGATATCTCTGTTATTGTAACTATGTTTAATATGTATTTAGAAAGAAGAAAGAAAGAAAAATAGTTTATTCACTGCATACATTAGGACACAATACAAACATTACAACAATAAAATGGTAACCTTGATGCAGTGAAAAGTTGCTGCCTCAGTATACGATGCAGATTGGCTACATCACTGGTCCTCCGGCAGCACCCGATTCGTATTTGATTTATTATATAACTAGTGACCCGCTCCGGCTTCGCACGGGTATAAAATATATAGCCTACTCCACTATTTAATGGATGTTATTATACATATAAAACTTCCTCTTGAATCACTCTATTAAAAAAAACCGCATCAAAATCCGTTGCGTAATTTCAAAGATTTAAGCATACAAAGGGATATAGGGACAAAGAAAGCGACTTTGTTTTATACTATGTAGTGAAGTGATGGTGATTATCTTTTCTCTAAGTGATTATCTCGTGCTTATTGAATATTTATGCTAAAATGTGATTTAGGAGACCTGTCGCCAAGGTTCGGTACATCCCCGAAGAGATCACGGGATATATAAAATAAATATCAGTCATAGTCCTGTAACCAGACACTTTGAGTACTTTGTGACTCACATTTTGTAACTGAGTCAAGCCCCAAACAATTGAGTTTCAGTGGTGCAGTGGTAGAATGCTCGCCTGCCTATGAAAATGGCCCTATTATACCTGTTCCTAGGTATAGCTAGGTTTACACACGATGTTTTCTCACCGTAACAGAATTATACTTTACATATTATGTTTCACGACTTTTGTATACACACTACCTTTTTTATTGTGGACAGGTAGTCAGATGCTTGAGTGCCCATCTCCGAAATTTATAATGCATGTTAGGAATGGGTCAATAGAAGCCCACGTTTCACTGGATAGACAGCACCCAACCTGATAAGTAATTAACCGTATCGCCGTATATAGGTACTGGCTATAACCTTTTAAGGGATAGGCGGGTTTCCTGTAGTTTTCCCACACCGTTAGCGACTGTATGATCTACGTTAATGAAAAACATATTAACATTCCTATGAATGAATGTTGTAACTATTCTAATTGCAGTATGTTACAAAGGATTTCACGATTGACGATCATGTTAAGCCCGTTCCTATGGCATCATTGTACCAGGACTACACGGGATATGCCATGTTAACTGCATTCGGAAAGGTTGTCTACGGAGTACGTATGACCACTACCGACATCTGTGGAGCAAACGGTTGTACTATCATAAATTTAAATAGATAGATCACGAATCCCCAGCTGTCATGATCCTGACAGACCACTTTCGCTTAATTGACACTTAAACTTCTCGTACACACTCGGCGGTTACAGGTACTTCTAATGTCACAGTTTTTCAATATGATGTACAATATCGTGCATATATTTTCATGTGGGTTGAATGAGTTCGCCAAAGCCATTTCTAAGTTATTAGATTAATATAATAAGACAGTCAGATAGACGCTACATTGAAAAATGTTGTCGTTAGGAGTACCTTACCTTTACCGCCGAGTGTGGTGTGTCAGGATCGGGACAAATGGGGATCCGTAATCTCTGCCTACCCCTCTACAGGGAATCAAACGTGATGTGCTTTTATGTAGATTAGTATAAGTAGTTATATTTATATAAATATTTTATGTCATCATTAGCATACGCATTAGAGATTTCCACTTGAGATATGTGATAGACTAAGACAAATAAATACAAACTCGTTCACGACCATTAACCCTTGCGGGCTAGTCAGACGTTCAGGTGTCCATCTCTGGAATTGCGAAGGTAGTAATTCTATAGCCACCTCGAACCCACGTATCGACCAGATAGTCAGTACTCAATGTGACAGGTGGTAAACAATGTCGCCATTTACAAGCACTAATATAACCTGTTCGGGGAACAGATAGGTTTCCTCACGATGTTTTCCGTCACCGTAGTAATCGATGCATTTCGTAAATGTATTTTTATTACGAAATTCATTAAACTTCATTTCCATTGGTACATGCTCAAGCGTGATTTTAACCCTGTACCCACTAATACAGAGTCAAACCCCAAACCAAGTTAACGTGTGAGAGTGAGGCAAGAGAATTAATAATAATAATAATGTAGGACGTTATTACACCAATTGAACTAGCCCCTTGGTAAGTACATTTAAGACTTGTGTTAAAGGTACTAGTCAACGTATATTTAAGAAATATATACTAATTATATATAGATAAATGCATATATAATCAACCAGACTGGAAAGCAGAAAAAAAGCGTAGTTCTTAACTCTGCCTCCACCGGGAATCTTTGGGACCCGATTAGCGTTCAGGCGTCTAACCGATCGCGCCACGGAGGTCGTCAGGATCATACATGATCATACAGATGATAGAAAGATTTTCCCTTGCAGAAAAAGTCATCGGTACTGGTACATACACATGTGAAGATGTATGGGAAGGCCTATTGCAACAAGCTGTGGTCGTCGGCCTCCAATACGCTTCTCTGCTCCACCGCACCAGCTGATGGCAGCCGCGTGAGTACATACATAATTTGACGACCTCCGTGGCGCGATCGGTTAGACGCCTGAACACTATACTATATTCGCATTAAGAAAATAGTGACGTCATAATGTCCCCATGATTTAACCAATGAGATTCTATAAGGGTTGTCTGTTATTGGTCAATGTGACTTGTTTTCTCATCAACTAACGTCTCATTGGCCAGTTTAACTTCTGAATATCATGACGTCACTATTTACTTAACGCGAACAGCCTATAATGGTGAAGGACCTCGGTGACATGACTCCCGGTGGTGGCAGAGTTAAGAACTACGCTTTTCTACTGCTTTCCAGTCTGGTCGTTGATTATATATGCTATATATGCATTTATCTATTATGTATATATAATTAGTATATATTTCTTAAATATACGTTGACTAGTAACCTTAGCACAAGTCTTAAATGTACTTACCAAAGGGCTAGTTCAATTGGTGTAATAACGTCCTACAATATTATTATTATACATACATACATGCCTGATTCTTTTATTTGTTTCCGGTTGCTAAAGACCATCAGTACTAAATAAAGTGTGGGAGAACATCGTGAGGAACCTATCACTCGGGATAGGTGGGTCTATCTCAGCGCCTGTATACGGCGATACGGTTTACTACCTATCATGTTGGGTACTGTACATGCCTTCGAAATTTCGGAGATGAGCACTCAAGCGTTATAGAAGTTCTGGTACGTACTTAAGGGTTTGTCGGAATATCAGCGTTGGCAGTGTGAATTTCACACAATCAACATTAGCTGAGACAAATCCTATTCACACTTGCGCGGGGTTGCCAAGTGCGCTTGGTTCCTTTAATAAAAATTGTTATATAATTAATTCTTTTCCTTATTTGTGTATATGTATTACTGCGTCTAGTGTGAATGAATAGAATTTTATTTTTATTTTATTCTCACATCACGGATCCTCATATGTCCCGATCCTGACAGACCACTTTCCCTTCATTGACACTCATGCACATTTAGAGGTTATAGGTACTTCTAACGTTTCCTTATGTTACCTATCAACAGAAATTTAAGTAGATTAGGTTAGTTTTTTTTTCATTTTCATTTTCAACCATTGTCTAATTATCCGTGTGTAAAATGCCTAGGATTTTTGCAAAAACTGGAAATATAAAATCATCCTGCGACAAACATATTCTGACTTTTACGTATGCAACTTTGGAGGTAATCTAAGGCTGTCTCGTGCCACGTGTTAACCAGATAGTCAGTACTCAATGTGACATAAGGTAAGCCTTTACGCCATTTACAAGTACTAACTAGTACCTGTTCGGATAGGTTTTTTCACGATATTTTCCGTCATTTTGAAAAAGTGTTTCATTGCAGAACTTAATTTTTATTGTCTCATCCTTCGATTTTTGAACCCTGTAACCACTAATAAGGCAAGTCCCCAAATGAAATGCCAAATAATTTAATTTAGATTTTATTTTAATTATTGAATTTACCGATTTTTTTTACCGTCAATAAGTAACGTTTATTTATTAACGTTTATTACGAAGCTTTTATTTTCCTCATGTTCTGAGCTACGCTCAAATTATATAGTAAATAATTGATAACTAACGGGACTTATCGCGTAAGTTTTTTATAATAATAAAGTTACCTTTAAACTGAGTCTGCCCGTGACTTAGGCTACTGCAACGTAGCCGAAACGTCGGGTTAATAATAAAGGTAACTTTATTATATAAAAACTTACGCGATAAGTCCCGTTAGTTATTAACCATGAGTATAAATCGCGAATCTCTTAAAAACTATAATTTATGGTAAATATTTTTTCAGTGGGACACTGGGGGTCCTTTAGTGTGCAGAAACTCCAAAGATCCTGCTGAAGGGCCAACAGGGGTCCTTATTGGGATCTTATTGGGCAACAACAACGGACGAGCTACATACACGAGGATCTCTCAATTGCGTCAATTCGTTGAAGCTAATCGTGCTCAACGAATGAGTGTGTTTCTTAAGCTTCAAATACTTAACATGTTACTAATTCTTGTCTGGTATATGTGTGTTAATAGAATGTTGTACACGTGTTTTTTCTTTTGCATTTAGTGTAGTGCTTCTAATATGGCTGTATTTTGTATTCTGGCTGCCATTCTTCCCGGCATGTCGTAATGTAATGTAAAAATGTGGCTTAAAACTTCAAACAATATATACACTACTTTATTTTATAGTGACATCTGTACGCTTTGAGTGAAATTAAATAGAATGCTCATTTAAAAAGTATTGTAACATTCCACACTTAACTTAATAATTTCTTGTAATGTCAATAGATGGCACTTTATAATCAAATTCGTTGAATGTTCGAAATTAATAAGCTTTGTAGAGCCATTATAATATTATAGTAATAGCGATGTTCACTACGTTTTTGTCTCTCCATTTGTAAATGAAGAAACGACTCATTGAAAGTGATTTTACAGTGCACATATTTTTACAGGTTTATTAATGTACCATTCAGTGTACAGCTCTCGTCTTTAACAAAATAGAAAACCACACTTTACTACAACTTTTCGAAGACATTGTAGGTAGAACCCAATATGAAAAAAACTACTAAACTTTAATTGGTTCGAGTACATATTAAAGTCATGTCAAGTACATATTAAGGTCGCACTGCGATTTACTTGTAAATATAAAACAAACCTTAAATCTTTTCAAACACACATCACTTCAGATAGTACTTTCAAAGTTACATTTCACACTGAAGAATTTTCAATGAGATTTATTTCATAAACAAAATGGTAACCATGACTACCATATATACACCAACATATTTAATACCTGGCGTGGCAGTGTAACCAGGTAGTTCCTCGTCTGCCCGACTCCCTGAAGAATTTCTGAAGATGGAGGCCGGAAGATTCATAAATTATAACTTCCGCTAGTTGTACAGACGTGGATGAATGGGGTGCGGATTACACTAGGACATTATTATTTTAGGGAAAGGCTTAATATCACTACATAGTGTAAAAACAAAGTCGCTTTCTTTGTCCCTGTGTCCTTTTGTATGCTTAAATCTTTGAAACTACGCAACGGATTTTGATGCGGTTTTTTTTAAAAGATAGAGTGATTTAAGAGGAAGGTTTATATGTATAATAACATCCATTAAATAGTGGAGGAGGCTATATATTTTATACCCGTGCGAAGCCGGAGCGGGTCACTAGTTAAACTATAAATAAACTTAACTTAACTGGGACTTAAAAAGACAAGACTAGCTGCCGTTCTTCCCGGCATGTCGTAGGGGGTGACTAAGGGACTAGGGGTAAATAGAATCTATTGGGCGATGGGCTAGCAATCTGTCACTAATGTTGTAATACGGCTCATGCTTAAAGTGACCTAGGAGAATATCTACGACGTTCTGTTCACCCGAAAAGGATTAAAGGACGTGAATACGTATGTGTGTCAAAATCAAAGGGACATATTTAAAAAAAGAAAGAAAGAAAAACATTCATTCACTGCTTACATAAGTACATTTTGACATCACACTATTATATATTTTATTATATACAAACTTAAAACAACAACAATCAATATAAGGAGTAGGCACTTGATGCAGTGAAAAGGTGCTGTCTCAGTATTAAATCTTCTTTCATATCTAGTCAAGGATGCTACAGCCCGTATCAATGACAAACAAGATTCCTAAACGAATGATAAATAAATAGTTAATAATGTCCTAGTGTGAACGCCACTCCGACAGGTGAAGCATCAAGAGCCGAATTGTCTTGAGAGTTGCATTTAATTACTCCGCCCGCGTGTCGGCCTCAGCCGGATATCAAACTTTAAATATATTAGCACTATACCGTCAATTATTAATTAGTCTTATAGTGGATTTAGGTTCAAGACTGTTAATTTTGGGTAGTCAAAGTAGAATATCATATAATAACTGAATATAAATAGAAAATATAAGGTTTGTATACAGCGATACGGTTCACTACCCATCACGTTGGGTGCTGTCTATCTAGTAAATAAAACGCAGCAATCAATTGGCTCATACCTAACATGCCTTCGAAATTTCGGGAATGACCACTCAACCATTGACTACCCCGTCACAATAAAGATTATTATTTTTGTCGATTTTTATTTATAAATATTATTTTATAAGGTGACTTGCTTTTATATACATAATCTAGAATTATTATTATTTGATATTGTATTGGGGTTACCTGTATTGACGCCTATTTTTTTGTAACACCGAGGAAGGAAACATTGTAAGGAAACCCCGAACTGGTAATAGTGAGTGCTTGTAAATGGCGACCTGGCCTACAACCTGTCACATTGAGTACTGACTATCTGGTCAACACGTGGATTTGAGGTGGCCATAGAATTTCAATGTATGAATAAATAAATGAATTTCAATTCACAAGTCATGAAGTATCTATCTATGTACTATAAGTAAACAGTTAACAAACTTAATCTGCTTAGTCACTTAATTAGTTGTTAAGCTAACTAGTTAGTCTAAGTTAGCAGACCCAATTAGTACTTGCTTGTTGCCTGTCTTAATGTATGGCCTAGGTCTTACTTAGGTTGACACTTTGACTAGTGCTTGTGACCTGAACTAAGTTAGGTTTAAGTAAGTCTAAGTAATAGTATTGTATGTTAATGCCATCTCGACTAAATAATATTGATTAGTGGCCTAGGAGATATTTTATATCCGGGGTTCTGTCTGCCCTGAAAGGGATTTAAGGACGTGAATGTATATAATAATTATAAAATAATATTTTGACATTATTACACCAATTGAACTAGCCCCTTGGTAAGAACATTTAAGACTTGTGTTAAGTGTTATAGTCAACGTATATTTAAGAAATGTATACATATTATATATAGATAAATACATATATGTATAGCATATATAATCAACGACCAGACTGGAAAGCAGTAGAAAAGCGTAGTTTTTAACTCTGGCTCCACCGGGAATCGAACCCGGGACCTCACGATTAGCGTTCAGGTGTCTAACCGATCGCGTATGTATCTAAAAGAAACGGATAGAACAAATTAAGAGGATGTAGTAAAAAAAAACGAGAAAATCAGAGGATCTCATGTCTATTTCCGCAATTGCGGAGAGAGTTATTTATGTCTCCTTCGAACTTTGATATTCGTTGCTTAATATCAGAGCTTTGAAATGTCTTATTGGTAGACAGAAATTCGACGATATAATAACTTTTTGAGATCCCTTTTATTTTGTTATTATTGAGGTTATCATACTATTATTGGCATATTGATATTTAATTTGTAGCCTAAACTAGATAAACTGTATTTACCCTTAATTCCTTTCATCTGTTACGACCAATAGATAAGAACGGTAGCTATTTACCATACATACACATTACGTCTGATTCCCTTTAGAAGAGTATGCAGAGATCACGGATCTGTGCCGATCCTGAAAACCACTTTCGTTTCATTGACACTAATGCACCTCCTCATACACACTCGGCGGTTATAATACCACACTAGCTACCATTCTATCTAACTTGGTTAGAAAACACTAGCTTTATAATAACTATACCCTAAATAAAATGCATAAAAGTCGTCTGACTCTATTCAATCAAAAATCTTGCGTTATAAACAGATGTGGCACAATGGCTCGTTACCGTTGCCCTTTTGGGGTGCAACTAAACAATGAAAAGCAAATAAATTATGGAAATGCCACAGTTACATGTTGGGTGTCTTAAAATGTATACATTCACGCCTAGAACTCTCGTTGGGGTAAATGCTGTCACGTCCTTTAATCCCTTTCGGGGTGGACAGAACCTCGGAGATATAGCTCCTACGTCACTTATAGGCATATTGAGGTTCTCATAATGCAACATTGGCGACAGGTTGCTAGCTCATCGCTCAATAGATTTTATTTACCCATAGTTGTCACGACTTGCCAGGAGAAATAGCAGCTAGTTAGCATTCCTGTTACATCCCAGACTTGCACGAGACTAATATAAAATAATAATAAAAATATCTAACTATGTAAATGATTTAATGGTTATATATTTTTTATAAGTTCAGAAAGTATATAGGTATTTTGAATCAATAATTACCAGTATATACCTACCTATTAAACCACCAAAATCCCAAATACTCTAACAAATAAACAAACAAATACCTACCTAAACAATGACCATAGATAGAACTTGAAGCTAATGGGGGTAGCACAAACACAAAGCCCTCTCTTAGTATGGGGTGCAAACTTATTAAAAATGTGGCCTGAATATCAAATTGCTATCTGGCTATTGTGATCACCCTAAAGGGAAGATGGTCGTGTGCTAGAACAGTGTTGGGGTAGAAGTGGCACACTGCCCTCTGTTGTATTTTAGGTGTACTTATTTTTTTATATAGTAAGTTGAACATTTTAGAATTTACTATAGTAACAATTAAGTACACGGAAGGAATGGTGCTAATTAAATACGATTTTAATTATAAACATTTGTATAATTTTTGTATTTTAATCTTAAATTATGTAATGCTATATTATTTATTATATGGATTAATACACTGAAATGAAATACTTTTTATTTTTGTTCATAGAGAAATAATTGTTATATCATTATGCTTACTTGTGAACTATTATTTCACAATTTATTACGAGATTATTTCTTTAATATGCTCACGATGGCTCGAATGGCACAAATAATGTATCATAGATTAAAATAAAATAGCATACACTTATTTCATTTTTACGTGTAATACTTATCAAAGATAAAAAAAAAACTAAAATTATTAAAACTAGAACATATACTTCAAAATACCAACTATTCACACCCCATATAAAGCCACTTCTACACTCCCCACCTCTACATACAAAGTGGCTTTTGAGTGCGGGCTTAAGGGCACAGGTTGCTACCCCATCGCAACAAACAATTGTTTGTTTTTTTACGAATAAATTCAGTTGTCATATAGCCCGTGATAAATGGGACTAGTGACACGGTCGTCATATGGTGTATTACGGACACTTGCTCAACAATGCGTTGGATATAGAGAATAAAGAGATAGCGGGATTCAAATGGTATGTAATCATCTGGCTAGTTATGTACGTTTTTACTCTGAATTATTATTGTACTAGTGACCCGCTTAGATTTTGCACGGGTATAAAATATATAGCCTACTCCACTATTTAATGGATGTCATTATACAATAAACCTTCCTCTTGAATCACTCTATCTATTTAAAAAAACCGCATCAAAATCCGCTGCGTAGTTTCAAAGATTAAAGCATACAAAGAGACATAGGGACAGAGAAAGCGACTTTATTTTATACTATGTAGTGATAGTGATTATCTTTTCTTTGATACACAAGTATCTCGTGTTTAATGTATGTTTTAATCTATGTATGCAAAAGTGTGAAGAAAACAAGAAGATTATATGACTTTGAAGGTTGATGGGTGTGAGACAAAGATAGTTTCAGGTGGCGATATATGGTCTCTGCCTATCCTGTAGGAATGTAGAAGCGTGAATATCTGTCTGTATATTATAATTATTTTATCATATACATATTTACGTTGTTCTTTCATACATATATTCGAATCGTAGTTACGGGTTACAAACCCAGTTTTTATGTAAGTCATTCCATTCGTTTCCTCAAGTGCCATGGCAGGTATGAAAGGTAGCTAATTTTAACTTCTTTTATTTAATTGAATCATTCATCAACCCACGTCTACACATTAGGGATGATCAGAAAGTTTAATATGTCTTTTCATAATTTTTATCCAAACTTTGTAGTAATAGAATTAGTAGAATTCATTATTTAATTGAGTAGTTTACAAATCCATCGCCAAACATCTCGTTCATAATTTCCCAGCTAAATTTATTAGCCTTTCCTAGCCCAATGCACAGAGCTTATGAATTAAGAATAAAGCTCTTTATTGAGTAGAAAGCTTTTAGAGCTTTGGGCATAAATATTATAAGCAACAGGCGGATCCGTTTCCGCTGCTTTTCGTATTTTTTCGCCTCCATTACAAGGCTAGGCAGCCAATTTAAAAATATTGAATAAGTTATACCGGCAGAGCTCCGGAAATATGAAGGATGACAAAGAGTATCTAAGTAACAGAAGGGTTGTTTAAAGTTCATTGATGTAAGGAACTTACAGCTATGGCGTACTATTATTTGGCTATTATTTAAAAAAATATTGTAATATATAAAAATAATTATGCTGGGTTAAAAGATTCTTAAGTCAAAGATTGAGTTTCTATCTTTAGACGAATATATGACTGAGAATAAGTGTCCATCACAGGGACAATCAATTGTGTATAAGAAAAAAAAATTACAGAAGTGTTTTTTTTTCCATTTTAATGAGTAGAAAATAATTTAAGATTCTACAAAATATATCATTCCTAGATCACTTCAGGACTATGTATGTGTATTTTGCACAGCGTATATTTCCTACGCAGCGTGACATAATTTATTTTTTCTTCCTTCCTTTTTTACTTTTTGAAACTTATTATTTCTGTATGGTCTGTACACGATGATAGATAGCATCTTAAACATAACAGTCATCTTCCTTGATTAATTCCACTAACACCCATCACGACCAGAAGTCCCATCTTACCTCATAATCTTTGTTCGTCCGAAACGTAGCCCACTAAGCATATTATGACGTGTTACCTTCGCTCCATGATGCACAGAGCTCACCGAATTGTGGCAAATGCCATGAAAATATTATCACTCAAATCGCGGCCATTTTCTTATGGGGCAAGCGGTTATTTAACCATAGTATATTTGAAAAACAAACAACACATAACTAGTTTGAATAGAATAGTATGTAATCATACTTACATATACATTGATATCAATAATCCCTTTCGGGGTATACAGAACTTTAGAGACACGATAATACCTTCTAGGTCACTTTTTAATCATGAATTGGGTTGTGGTGCTTATGGAATTTTCGTGATAGGTTGCCAGCCCATAACCCAATAGCTTCTATTGACCCCTAGTTCGGTAGTTGACTTGACGGCACCTAGTTAACATACTTTTTACGTCCCAGACTAGTACGAAACATAAATATATACACAATATTATATAAAAGCATATCACGGCCTTGCGAGGTATTTACAGCATGGTGAGGCCATTACTTTTTGTTGATTTATGACCTACATTTTTTAAGAGACTTGCGTATATTTTATAAACATAGTATTAGCTTTGTTACCCGACGTTTCGGCCATGGTCACGGGTCAGAAAAAAATTAAACATACTCGATAAGTCCTGTTTACCTATAAGATGTATCCTAAATTAATTTAGAGGAAAAAAAACTAAAAATATAATTTAATTTCTATCTAAATATTAAATCTACATCCCTGTATGTTCACGCCCTAAGCCTCTAGGTGTATTTTAGAGTTATGATAACACTCATCATGCCAACCTTTTTTTTAGTCACAAGTCTGACACTGACACATTTCCACTGGACACTTAGTAAGCGACTATTAGTGCTATCAGGGACTATATAGTTGCAACTAGCTGTTATTTGTTGATGTATGTGAAAACTTTTTGTGTGTGGTAAGTACTTATAACCGCCGAGTATGTATGTATATATAAAAGTCAGCGAAGCAACACGATTTGCCAATTGACAAAAGTAAGGATCCGCGATCTCTACTCACACCTCTGTCACAGATAATATAATACTACAGTAGCCGTATAATACCTCTGTAAAGAGACGTCCGTGATCTATGTGTTTGAATAAATGATTTGTCAATTTTTCATCTGGAATATTCTACATACATACTTATATCCTTCGGTTTTATTTTCTGTGGTTACAG
>JAMBLF010001409.1:0-95073 GCA_030578115.1 Leucoptera coffeella | reverse complement strand
AGTCCGTTCAAGCAATCATTATAAACGCACAAACCTTGAATTCGATTTCGCCACCTTCCCCATTCCGTTACTAACGTTAAACTCCACGCCATTGCTGGCGAAACTGGTCACCAGCGGCACATCGCCTTCAGTTATCATCGTCATGGCACTTTAAAAAATTATTAAAAAATAAAAAGGGAAAAACGCGCGATCTGTCAAACTTGACAGTTAAACACCACTCGCTCGGGCGAGGATCAACGCTGCACTGAGCCAAGTGACCGATTGTTGTAGCGTGTGTGTATGCTTCGTAAGAGATAACAGTATTGTGATCTGGCCACTTTTATTATTGAGACGATAGATAGAATGCACAGTTTCCTACACAGAAAGGAAATACGCTATTGTACACCATTCACTTGTTTAATTCTAAGCATTCTTCGTTGATTCATGCTTCGTTTGGTGTTAACAAAGAATTTATTTACTTTGAATAACACATTTGTTGTGACGTGACATAGTCGAATATATTTCTGTTTGGCGTTTCGCTTTTGGCGGCAAATTGCTATGTACGATGATAGTTCTATTTATTTGTTTATTTAATTAATAATACGCTGTTTTGTTTAATATTCGTTTCCTTGAATTTTACATCGGTTATTAGCTAATCGTCAATACGGATTGCCGAACAAAGAAATAAAAGTAATGATTATTATAAATATGCAATTTTTATTTTAAAATTACATAGTAATGTCTCATAATATTAAATAAAATATATGTACGTTACATATACATACATATACCCGTGTAAATCACTACATAGTATAAAACAAAGTCGCTTTCTGTGTCCCTATGTCCCTTTGTATGCTTAAATCTTTGAAACTACGCAACGGATTTTGATGCGGTTTTTTTCAATAGATAGAGTGATTCAAGAGGAAGGTTTATATGTATAATAACATCCATTTAATAGCCAGAAGTGCGAAGCCGGAGCGGGTCGCTAGTAAAATACTAATTATCATTCGCGAATGATAAAAGTGACAGAAGAGATATTATATACTTTCATATCTTAATATTATCACTATTATTGTTATATCTGCAAGATTCTCTCCGCCACAAAGCCTAAGCCAGAATTTTACATATGTTTGTAGAGACAATGTAACATCAATATGTATATATGCAATTGTAATAAGTTGTGTACATTGTTTCTGTAATAACAAAATTTATTGTTTCGTCTGCAATTTAGAAAATAAATGAAACATTCATATACAAACATCACTTATCTCGTAGAAGCTATACAGATCAAATTGGAGACATTCTTCTCAAGGCGGGTGTAGCGTGAAGAACAGAAGAGCATGTAAGAGGGTTAATGGGTGTGAGTGAAGCAAGAGATTTGTCACCCGTTCCAGGTGGCCTAATAGTCTCTGCCTATCCCTTTAGGGACGTAGAGACGTGAATTGAATGTATGTACAATGTAAGTTTTTATACAACAATCAATCAAATTAATGATATTGATAGCTCAAAGTTTTATACCTAGATTTTTTAGGTAGTTTTTAGCATCTAGATATTTTTTGTCGTAATTCAATATACCTATCAACCTGAATGCTTTTTATAATTGACAAATGACCTTGAATGGGAAGATTTATTACATATACATTCACGAACTTAATACTTTAAGGGGAAGACATAACAAAAAGATTCAATTAATAAAACTCGGTCTATTTGTACATACATACGTACACATCACCCGTTTCTCTGTAGAGGAGTAGGCAGAGATCACGGATCCTCATCTATCCTGATCTTGACAAATAACTTTCTCTTTATTGACACTCATACACCTCATACACACTCGGCGGTTATAGGTACTTCTAACGTCACCCTTCTTCTAAACGAAGTCACGGGGACAGTTCGTATGGCATATAAATTCAATTTTAACATTTATAGTTATGCTAAATTTGACATAAGAGATATTTTAATGACTCTAAATGTCTGCCTACATTAAAAAGTATCATATTACGTGACTATATACATATATGTATGTTAAGGAAACTAAATTATTCATTTATGTCTAGTAATAGATCTAAATTTGGTTTAGAGGGGCCTTAGTCTACTAATGCGTTTTAGCACAATCGCAGTTCAATATCAGATCAGTAATACTGTGAAGTTGGTATTGGATTACAAACGTGACAAATTTCGTCATTTTCAAAGTGAAATTTGACACTATTACTAAAATCAATGGCGAAAATTGACACTTTTGAATAAATGATCCAACACGTACATACGATACTTATTTTCGATTAACACAATTTTAGCACACGTAGGAATTTTTAAACTTACTTTATAAAATGTTTAAAATTAGTTTGTTTTAAAAATGCCTTTTTGGAATTAATTGTTCCTAAGTACTTTCTGCTTAAGATACCCCAAATTGTAGGGTAAATATCTGATGGTAGGAACACTTTAGTGTTGTCATATAAAAAGTTACCAAAAAATCTATCGTTAGCCAGACTCTACCAATTTCACACTATTACTGATCTGATATTGAACTGCGTTCGTGCTAAAACGCATTAGTAGACTGGACCCCATGACTATATATGTAAAGGAAACTAAATTATTGATTTATGTCTAATAATAGTTCTAAATTTGCTTTCTAGGTCGACGAATTTAGTATGTTACTATTTTGAAACACTTTCTATTCTTACTTTCACTTTTCTAAGCAAGGGACAGCTAAGCTTACTTTGGTCTACAAGTTATATAATACTTATTACGTATATAAATAAATACTCACAGTTTCTTTTCATGGTGCAATTTTGTAGACTATATTCTTGGTATATTAAAATATAATAACGGTGAGGGAAAACATCGTGAGGAAACCAACCTATCCCTCGGTGTATGGAGATACGGTTCACTACCTACCACGTTGGGTGCTGTCTATTTAGTGAAACGCGTGATTAGAGTGACCTATCCCCACGAACAAAATATAAAAAGGTCCTGGCGAAAGGAAATGTTGCGGAGTCCAAATGGAGTGTTTTAATTGGTGCGGAGTCTAAAAATGTGTAGTAGAAAGAAAATACCTGATTAGATTGGCCGATGTCGTGTTTTGATTGGTTGTAATATCTCCTCTCCATCTCGCGTAGCTCATTCACCCTGCGTTATGCCACGCTAGTTTCCATACAATTATTGCGTAAGGCCCACTCCTCTTATTAATTACTCCATGTCTATCCCTAACATGCCTTCGAAATTTCGAAGATGGGCACTCAAGCCTCTGACTACCCCGCGATTAGGTATAAACAACTCAAACTAGTTTCACTAGATAGACAGCACCAACGTGATAGATAGTGAACCGTATCGCCGTATACAGACACCTATCCCGAGACTAAGGCATGTCGTAAGGCATTTGTATGGAATATTATAATAATAAAAGCAATTAATCAATCAGGTACAGGTATACACTATACAGTACGCTATATTTACACAATAATAACCTTTTATTAAGGATAAAGCTTGTGCATGTTATTGTCACAGCAAAAGGGTTTCAACTCGACAAGAATATTCACAATCCAAAACACAATAAATTTATTTATCACTTGAACCTAAGTTGTAAAGGAATCACTACTAAGAACGGCAGATAATTGTATTCTTTTAATAGCCCAAACTAGCATAGGAAAATATTAATTAATATTTAGCAAATTTTCTATTTAATTTTTGTAGGCGGGAAAAACCAGGCACGCAATTATTTTTTTATCGCACAGGACTTGGATATGAATCATGGAAACAGCCAATGCAAACAGGTCTTATCAAAAAAGTTCTGCTACAAAACTGGAATTACTAGTAATTTTGCGCATATGTTTTTGTTGTTATTATGATACGTATGCCGTGGTAAGCTGGGATTTTAATATAATGTCATTAGCTTGATATTATCTAATAAAATCACACAGAAAATGGAATAAAATTATTTCATTTATGGTAGGTCCTAACAAATTTATGTAATGTTTGCTAAAACTACATCTTACAAATAACTAATAGTTGCCGTTCTTCCCGGCATGTCGTAGAAAGCGACTAAGGAACTAGGGATAAATAGAACGTATTGGGCGATAGGCTAGCAACCTGTCAACAATATTTCATTATAACATCGCAACCCCAATATTCATGCTAAACTGTGTTAAAGGAGGTATTATATATCCATGGTTCTGTCCACCACGAAAAGAAATAAAGGACGTGCATTTACAACAAGGATTTACGTCTCAGACTAGCACGGGATCGGTACATGAATAAAATAAAAAATATATTCCCCTATTCTTACATAAATATAATTTACGTAGCAAAACCAAAATGCTAAATGCGAATGACCTCTCTCTACCTTCTAAGCTTATACTAAGGAAAGGTCACACGTACTGGTTTGGGCGGTTCCATAGATTTCTATACAATAATGGACTCAACTATACATACATACATATTATGTTAATAGTTGACGCTAATCGTGAGGTCCTGAAATCGATTCTTGGTGGAAGCAGAGTTAAGAACTACGCTTTCCTTCTACTTTCCAGTGTAGTCGTTGATTATACATGCTATATATGTATTAATCTACTTAAACTGTGTATATATTTGTTAAATATACGTTGTTAAATACTCTTAACACAAGTCTTAAATGTACTTAGGTAGCTAGTTCAATTGGTGTAATAGTGTCCAAATATTATTATTAAATATACTAACGGCCTCACATACATAAATTCACACCTCTACGTCCCTAACGGGATAGTCAGAGCCTATCGATCGCCACCTGGAACGATCCTGACAAATCTGTCTTGATTCACTCACATTCATTAATGTTCTCAAATACTCTTTGGTTCTTAACTCTATACACACTCGCCTTTAGAATTATGTATCTAATTTGATCTGTATAAGTTCTTAAGCCTACCCCGTCCAACTCTACCTTCCACTTTGGGTTCATAACTTCTTTGTGTAATTCCTTTCATCCATCCGCTCCATGTGCCAAACCACCTTTACATACCTGTGTCTATTTTCGTCACTACATCTTCTCTCACACCACAACGTTCTCGAATCACACTATTCCATACCCTATCACACAATCTTACATTACACATTTTCCTGAGGGACCTCATCTCTACCGCATTAATTCTTCTTTAATTATTCTTCTGCCAAACCTAGCACTCACTAGCATACATAAGCGTGTCTATATACATATGTATGCACATACATGTTTTATATTATTATTTCATTATTTAATAATAATACGTTTACGAAATGCATCGAACATTACGGTGAGGGAAAACATCGTGAGGAAACCTAACTGCTCCCCGAACAGGCAACAGACACTGCTTGTAAATGGCGACATAGCTTACCATCTGTCACATTGAGTACTGACTCTTTGGTCAACGCGTAGTTTCGATGTGGTCATAGAACTACTACCTTCGCAATTATAGTTTTAAGAGATTCGCGATTTACACTCATGATCGGGTTAAATAAAGGTAACTTTATTATATATAAAAACATACGCGATAAGTCCCGTTAGTTATTTACCTTCGCAATTGCGGAGATGGACACCTACATCTCAGACTGAAGCAAGGGTTAATAGTCGTAAACGCATTTGTCTTTATTTAGTATTTAATATTATTACTCAATATCGGTGATATATATTTTAACCACTAAATTAGTAAGGTAAAATAATCGTGAAGTATACGTATCTATGAACGTATGATTCACGTAACGAAATAACGTACTCGTACTTAGTGAACGCAATTTATAAAATTCGTAACAATCGCTTACACACAATAGGAAGTTAACGGTTGTAATGCGGATGAATTTCTCTGTGTGCATACATACATACATATTCTTTTGGGGTGAACAGAACCCGTGAAGTATTACGGGAATATTGTTTAAAATGTAACCTGATTCGTATGACATATGTGTTTAATATAACTCCTGACGACATCCGTGGCGCGATTGGTTAAGCACCTGAACGCTAATCGTGAGGTGAGGGTTCGATTCCCGGTCGAGGCAGAGTTAAGAACTACGCTTTTCTTTTGCTTTCCAGTCTGGTCGTTGTTTATGTATTGTATATACATATGTATTTATTCATGTAAATAAATATATATTTCTTAAACATACGTTGACTAGTACCCTTAACACAAGTCTTAAATGAACTTACCAAGGGGCTAGTTCAATGTCCTAAATATTATTATTATATTAAATAACTAACCCTTCTAAAAATAGTCCCAAAGTTAATTTTAATAGTATATACTTAATAATATAATTTATCGATATCGATGTTTATCAATTGAAGAATACTGACCGTGCAATACCTGTCACTTTAACAGCTGTCATACGAATCAAGTTAAATTTTAAAAGGGTAAATTGATATACCTCAATTGTTAGGTACAGGGTTCAAACCAAATGAGCATGTACCAATGAAAATGTATGTAAATTTTCGGTTTAAAATACATTTGCTAAATGCACCGAATACTACGCTGAGAGAAAACATATTGAGGAAGCCTACTTGTTCCCCTAACAGGTAGTAGTCAGTGCTTGTAAATGGCGACACGGCTTACCACCTGTCAGCTTAGATGCTATCTGGTTAACATGTGGGTTCGAGGAGGCCATATAATCTCTAACTCAGTTGTTAAATAACTTACTCAGTAAGGGTTACTGGTAGATAATGTTCACGTTTTCTAAAACATATCCATTCACGACATAAAAATCATCATCCTTGGTTACTTATTAGCAATGGGTTGTGATATCATTTGAAACATTGGTGAAAGATTGCTAGCCCATCGTCCAATAGATTCCATATACCCTCAGCCTCCTACGACATGCTGGGAAGAACGGCAGCTAGTTAGCATTCTTTTTACGTCCCAGTCTAGTACGGGACTAATCAAACTATTGATTCCTTAATACGACTAACTTTTTATAACCTTCGTTGTAAGAAATGGCATGGAAATTTATCAACGACAGCCAGTCACATCGAGTACTGACTATGGTCAACACGTGGGTTCGAGGTGGCTATAGAATTATAGAAAACAAATGCACATTGAAATTACTGTCATGTACATCAAAATATGTAATAATTTATACGTAAGATTAGGTTTCGGTTGGTACTGTATTATGTTCGATATGTGATTACTTATTTTTTAGGTTCCATTAAATACTAGCTTGGAATTACTAGCTCCGCAATCGCAAAGATTGACATCCAAACCCTTGATAAAAGAAAGATTACAAATTTGTAAAGCCAAAGTCGAATGTAGAGTTTGACGGAGTAGGCCGCGTAGAACTTATACAGATCAAAATGGAGACATTCTTCTCAAGGCGGGTGTATGTAGTGAAGAATAGAAGAGCATGCATGAGAAGGTTAATGGGTGTGAGTGTAGCAAGAGAGATTTGTCATCCATTCCAGGTGGCGATTTATAGTCTCTGCCTATTCGGTTAATGACGTAGAGGCATTGATTTTTGTATGTAGTTGTTATTTATGTTAAGTTGATAGTTTGTAATCTTATACTTTTTTTATTTTTGTTTTCAACAAAAGAGTGAACGGGACAGAGTTTATTTTTATTTTTCTTACCGTTACGTTTTACGCAATTTAATTTTAATCTACAATAAAGATCTATAATATATCTCGGATGTTAATAGATTCTTTATTGCAATTCAATAGAGATTATAGTGGTGATAAAAAGATTGTTAATTGACCGGAAGTCATTCTATAATTACTTTGAAATCACGTGGTCTAATAAGTAACAAAAGGTGAGAAGAAAGATAGATATTCGCATTCTATTCAGTCCTGAACTAACACGAATATAACGGAAATTAATTTCTTACTTTGATTTTATTCTTTATTTTACAAGTTATAGGTAAAATTTGTAGTGACAATTACTTATTGTATTGTGTATCTATGTTTTTGTTGATGTGAATAAGTGCTTGTTATTATTAGCATACATACATACACATCACATCCGATTTCCTGTTGAAGGAAGGGCAGAGATCACGAAACCCCATCTGTCCTGAATCTGACTGTCTTAAATGTTTGAAACTACGCAACGGATTTTGATGCGGTTTTTTTAATAGATAGAGTGATTTAAGAGGAAGGTTTTTATGTATAATTACATCCATTAAATAGTGGAGGAGGCTATATATTTTATACCCGTGCGAAGCCGGAGCGGGTAGCTAGTATAATATATGATGATTTACTATAATATAAGGTAAGGTTGCTAGCCAATCGCCCTATCGATTCCATTTAGCACATGTTCCTTAGTTGCCTCCTACACAATGACAGAAAAAAAGGGCAGGATCCAAAGTCTACCTGCGTTTAGCATCTTACTACCATATCACTTCAATATTAGTGTGAAGTTGGTAGTGGATTAGTAAAAACGTTAAAATTCAATCATTATGACAGGAAGTGTCAAATTTCACCCTAAAATTGGCGAAATATGTCACTTTTGCTTTTTCATGTAAAACTTCACACTGTTATTGAAGTAAAATTAAAACTGATATTTTACAAAAAGCTGATATTTAGCTTGTATTTATACGTCCCAGACTAGTATGGGACAAGTCTACATAATAAAAAATGGACTTCGATTCATTATTTATTTTTATTATTTGGACACAATATATTAATTATGGTTACGTATATTTCAGTAGATTATCGATAATATTAATAAAATTGGATAGGGCATGCTTCGATGGTTTGGACATATGCGGATGAATGGTAGTAGATTGACAAAAGAAATATAATATGAGGGTGAAGTAGCAGGGCAGTTACGTAGGGGCTGGCCCAATAAGACATGACAGTCAGATAGACGCCATATTGAAAAAGGGTGACTTTAGAAGTACCTATGTTTGAATAATATGCATTTAGATTATTAGTGTTTGTGGTTAATCGTATTTAATAATGAGGGTATGAGAAAATATAATGCTATTAACTAACCTACTTTTCGTTGAGAGAAAACTTCATTAGGATACCTATGTGTCAGTAAACATACATACATACACATCTTTCCTGTTTCCCTGTAGAGGGGTAGGCAGAGATCACGGAACTCATCTATCCCGATTCTGACAAACCACTTTCGCTTCATACACTCGGCGGTTATAAGTCTTCTATCGTTACACTTTTTCAATATTAGCTAAAGATAGAAGTAACTATGTAAGGTACATGGAATAGCCTCATATCAAATGAGATATAGGATATATAGTGTCATATGTTTTGAGTGGTCAAAGTCTGAAGTGACATTTATATAGTCCTAAATTTTGAAGTAAGTATATATGTATTAACGTATTTCTTTGTACCAAAAGTTGTCGTATTACCTAATTCAAGTTAGGTTTTATCATAGCTATTTTATACGTATTAGAGAAACGTCAAACATGAAGAAAACCGTTAAATTCTTCGACATGACAATAGTCAGTTCTTAACGGTGATTGAACATGACCTATCACAGCTGACTATCATGTGAAATGTGGTCTTCGAGTGACTATAATGAAATTTCGAGAAGTTCTGACTACCCGGAAGGAAGTAAAGCGTATATTAGTATATACTATATGTATATTTAAGAATTCAGTATGTTACCTAATAGTAGTTTGAATATTTTATATGTATGTTCATAATGTGTCATATGTATGTATGTATGTGTGTGTATGAACAAAGAATAGAGTTACAAATACCCTGTGAACTATGTTACCGATTGAGCACGCTACACAGCCGCTGTAAACAGTTAGGTCGCTGGCACAAAGTGACATTTCCAGAGCATGAACCTGGGTGAAAGCTGCCATCTAGGCGTTGAATAAAAAAACTAACCTGAAGTGAAGTGAAGTGAAGAGAGGTCACCGCGATTTCACTTTTGCCTCCAAATGCACTTTTATACCTCTTTTACTCAAACACAAAGCACTGTCCTACTTCCTGTACGAACTTTTTGCTCCAAAACTCCTTGCTGTCAAAACTTGACAGATGACAGCGCGTTTGTTTATAACTTTTTTCTACTCCAGCCTTGGAAACAACGTTTTTGTGAAGATAAAAAGAGAATAGTTGTTGGAACACTACCGCTCAATGCGCCCCCCCTCGGCTAACTGAAGCAATAAACTCGAAACTGGTTTACCGTGTTCTCAGGTGTGCAAGCGAGACAGAACACCGTTTGGAATGACTCGCACAAATAAATGCAGATCTGTTTACGGCGTTGATGGAAATGTATGCGAGTTTGAGACGTAAATGTAATATTATGGGACGCTTACATTAATTGAACTAGCCCCTTGATAAGTACATTTAAGATTAGTGTTAAGGGTACTAGTCAACGTATATTTAAGAAATATATTCTTATTATAAATGGATAAATACATAATCAGACTGGAAAGCAGAAGAAAGCGTAGTTCTTAACTCTGCCTCCACCGGGAATCGAACCCGGGGCCTCACCCATTTAGGTTAACCTAGTAATTCTGCTAACTGCAGTTCTTACCTGTAATACGTAGGAGGCGACTAAGGAACTGTTTTTGGTGTTAAAATGTCTAAATGTCACTAATATACCACTTTAATACCATTTTACCAAGATAATAATGTTTTAAGTAACTAAGAAGCTTAAATATTTCCTTCTATTTATCTCGTAAGGCATGAAAACGTAAATATAAGTATGTACAATTATTCTTTTGTATTTATTCAAGTGTATCTTTAACAATACTCAGCAAGGAGGTTTGCTATTTAAATAAAAACAGCTGTCATGCACCAAGGAGGTTAATAACCTTTTTGGTGTTGCAACTTTTTGGGTTTGCCCGTTACCACGCGACGCCTTTGTAAAAGGCAATAGAGGGGCCCGTGCTAGTCTGGGACGTAAAAAGAATGCTAACTAGCTGCCGTTCTTCATGGCATGGTGTGTGATATGACTTAAAGTGTTTAGAAGTTTATATGTCGTAGCTTCCGTTCTTACCGGCAGGGTATTTACTTACATACGCTTCACGACTTGTGTATACACACTCACTTTTTTATTATAACGTTATAGTCGGAGGCTTGAGTGCCCATATCCGAAATTTCGAAGGCATGTTAGGTATGGGTCACTCGAAGATCGCGTTTCACTAGATAGACCCAATGTGATAGGTAGTAAACCGTATCGCCTACCTTTCTAACTATAACCTACCTTACCTTATAGGCATCTACCTTATAGTATATAGGCACTGGGTATCACGAAGGATAGGCAGGTTTCCTCACAATGTTTTCCCTCACTGTTAGCGACTGTAAATTATGTACGTAAATGAAAAATATGATTTCTGAAGTGACTTAGTCTTGAGAACTTGATATGTATATATGAGTGAAGTGGAAGGGCGGTTACATAGGGGCCGGCCCAATAAGACATATAACAGTCAGATAGACGCTATATTGAAAAAGAGTGACGTTAGGAGTACCTATAACCGCCGAGTGTGTATGAGAAGCTGTATGAGTGTTGGTGAAGCGAAACTGGTCTGTCAGGATCGGGACAAATGGGGATCCGTGATCTCTGCCTACCCCTCTACAGGGAATCAGACGTGATGTGTATGTATGTATGTCACTTGATATATATAATCTAGTTTATAAGTTTTAATTGTAAACATTTTGTATTGTGTATGTTTTTGTGGCTGTGAATAAATGCTTTTATTATTATATGTCGTACAGAGTAACTAGGTATATGTAACAATGGGTTTTGTTAGATATCTCTGGGTGATGGGCTAGCCAGCGTCACTAATATTTCGTTTCTTACACTCATATGTATACAGTGCTAGTCTGGGACGTAAAAAGAATGCTAACTAGCAGCCGTTCTTCCTGTCATGTCGTAGGAGGCGATTAAGGGACTAGGAGTAAATAGAATCCATTAGGCGATGAGCTAGCAAAGTCACTAGTGTTCTATTATAACATCGCAACCCCAATATTCTTGATAAAAATTGACCTAGGAGATCTTTCTCCGAGGTTCTGTACACCCCGAAAGGGGTTAAAGGACGTGAATGTGTATGTATGTATGTAAACCTCCATGATAGTTTTGCTAAAAGAGACTATCTTTTACGTTTCCAAGGTTTTGTCTACCCCGAAAGGAATTAAGGATTGTGATTTATAAGTATGATAGATAAGATAAAAGAAACTGTAATGTTCATAAAATTAAAACTCTTTATGATCATTTACCGGACTGGATTACGCAATTGCCCGTACCTAAATTTAAGACTATAGTTAAAGGCCGACTAGTCCAAAAAATCCTGAAAGCCGGAGTTTCTTGTTGTTTCTCCTCCGAGCCAGGGCTTCCGAACCAACGGTAGAATTATAGTGCTAAGAGACAACCAGTGGCAAATGTTTTGGCTTTCAGTTAATGTACTGTACTTGTACTTATGTTGAATAAAAACATTTGACTTTGAATAAAACAAAAAAAGTACACTTGTAATATTTATTAACATACACATTCCCATAAATATAATAAATAGAACATTCATAAACTGTAATCCATTATAAAAGACATCTTAGGCTACACCGTACAAAATTAACTACCTAACCATTCATACACTACATCTTCCCTTGTATGTAGTCAGAAGTTCTAATTATATAATTCCAATAAGACATATGACAGTCAGATAAATCGTGGGTTTAGAGTTGTGAGACTATGTAGATAATTCTAAATATTGCAAAGATTAAAATGATTTATAATCTGTGATGTTATTTTTTGAAAATTTAATAAAAATATGGAGTATAAAAATATTTTACGAAAAAAAACTAAATTAATGGCCTCTTGATTCTATCTGAATATTGTTTAGAAAAATAAAAAAAAAATTACAAATTCGATCAAACATTTACATTACCATTGATTTAACTTATAATTACGTAAATAAAATAACTTAAATTCAACATAAAATATGCTTACATAAAAAATAATATATTAACATAACATACGCTTCACTACCTGTGATACATTCCCTTTTTTATTGTGGCGGTAGTCAGAGGCTTGAGTGCGCAGCTTTGAAATTTCGAAGGCATGTTAGGTATGAGCCACTCAAAGCCTGTGTTTCACTAGATAGACAGCACAACGTGGTAGGTAGTGAACCGTATCGCCGTATACAGGCACTGACTATTACCTATTCCAAAGGATAGGTAGGTTTACTCACGATGTTTTCCATCACCGTCAAATATTTCGATCTAAACATTATTATTAGCATTCATATATATAAAATTATACTATAAAATATACTTTAAGATTATGTTTAATCAGTATGGTATATATGTGCGTGAAGTGGAAGGGCGGTTACGTAGGAGCCGGCCCAATAAGACAAATGACATTCAGAGAGACGCCATATTGAAAAAGAGTGACGAGTTTTCATTTCGAAGCACACGAACGTATGGTGGCCATGAAAATGCATAGTGGTGCCAGTTTTAATATGTAAAATACTGTCTTTTGTTCTTATAAACTCAAACCTTATAAAAAGTTACTGGGACTGCACTTTTAGCGCTGACTGTACCTATAACCTTCGAGTGGGTATGTCAATGAAGGAAAAGTGGCTTTGAACCTCTGCCTTACATCTTGTAGAGAAACAGGCGTGATGTGTATGTATGTATGAAAAACATGTATATAATTCTACCTAAATGGCCTCAAACATATTAAACTAATTACCTTAGCCAAAAATAATACTTTCGTGCAATAATAACATTTAAAAACATCGATAAAAGTCTATTACTACTACATACATATACTTAAGCCCCGTGTTAGGGACGTAAAAAGAATGCAAACTAGCTGCCGTTCTTTCCGGCATGTCGTAGAAGGCGACTAAGGGACTGGGGATGGATATAATCTATTTGACAATGGGCTGGTAACCTGTCACCAATGTTCAATTATGACATCGCAACCCCAATATTCATACTTAAAAGTGGACTATGAGATAATATGATATCCGATGTTCTGTCCATCCCGAAAGGGATTAAAACACGTGAATCTATAAGTATGTATACTTTCAAATCCTTTTATCTCTTTCGGGGTGGACAGAACTGTAGGATCCACTGAGTCCTACAGGAAAAGAGGTAGCTTCCTACCTGGGCAGGTGTTCGTCCAGGCTAATGGCCTGAGTCGGAAATTTGTATATATCTTGTTTCCGATAAATTTTTCAATTGTGCGTTCTAGGAAATTGATTTGTGTGCAATTATTATTTTATTCTTGGCGGCGTTATCTGTGGTAATTATGTTTAACTAATTGCAACTTAGATTTACTTAGGTTTCTCTCTGTGCGTGTGGCGCTCTAGAGGTCGCCACAGTACCTTTGATGTCTGACTTTTTGGTTGGTTTTTGATGACAGCAATATGAATTGTCAAGTATATGGTGACAAGTTGCTATCCTATCGTCCAATAGATACCATTAGCATCTTGTCCCCTTTACTTGGCTACGTTCTACGACATGCCGGGAAGAACGGCAGCTAGTTAGCATTCTTTTTACGTCACACACTAGCACAGGATTATATCTAGAACAATATTACAAAAATTCTGTTATAATAAATGCGCAACTTCACAATTGTATCGGTACGTAAATCTCTGATTACCCCGCAAGGGTTAATGGTCGTGAAATGTATGTATGTAGTAGTATGTAACACCTATTCATTGATATAATTAAGCTATTGTGTATAAACAATTCTATATTACTTTACATTAAATGCAAGAAACCTAAATAAAGAAAATTTACAATACTTTAAACTTATGATGTAATAATTGGTTATATTGTAACCTATATATACATTAATTTGCTTAAGTATAATAATAATATTTGGACATTATTACATCAATTGAACTAGCCCCTTGATAAGTACATTTAGGACTTGTGTTAAGGGTACTAGTCAACGTATATTTGAGAAATATATACTTATTATGCATAGATAAATACATATATAGCATATACAATCAACGACCAGACTTAAAAGCAGTAGAACAGCGTAATTCTTAACTCTGCCTCCACCGGGAATCGGGACCTCACGATTAGCGTTCAGGTGATTAACCGATCGAGCCACGGTGGTCGTCAAGTATAAAACAGATTAACAGTGTATCAAAGTGTCACAATCGTAGAACAGAAACGGATCTTCATTTTCCATATTTTACAGGAGAGGGCGTTGTAGTTAAATCCTTTTTATGAACATATCTCCAAAATGGTAAATCGAAACTGCTTGAAATTTTGCTTATGTGTTTAATTTCAAGTGCTATAAAATACTATATATTGAAAAAGGGTGACGTTAGGAGTCCCTTTAACCGCCTAGTGTGTATGAGATGTATGAGTGGCAATGAAGCGAAAGTGGTCTGTTAGGATCGGGACAAATGGGGATCCGTGATTTTCCTACCCCTTAACAGGGAATCAGGCGTGATGTGTATGTATATATAAAATACTATCAAAACAAATCTAGAATAATTTGTCTAGTTTTAGTAAAAAGACATGCGTCAGTATTCTACGATTGTAACGTAAGAGAGATTTTCTAAGCTTATTTTAATCTCAATTATTTTTATAGATGGGGTGATTGGGTATATCTGTTGAATAGTTTAAAAAAGTGTTGTTAATTCGATTTGGAAACTCAACATTTACCGTTACAAATTCACAATAATTAATTTCATTTTAAAGCGACATCTAGATAATCTTAAATCACACTGTTTCAAACACTTCTGCCTCGATATAAAAAAACATTAATTAAATATTAGAACTTATTGTCAATTTTGACACATGTCATGTAAAAATGACAGAAAAGATTGTATTAAATTTCACTAGTCGATTACTCTTACTAAATATCAAAAACTGTAAACATTACATAAGTGTACAAAAGCTTTACAAATTTATAATATTTCCTACAATAACACCTTAAATACTGTTTAAAAACATAGCCATAAATTAATAAAATATCGTTGGGAAATAAGATTCCTTCCTTTTTACCCATACCTCTGAATAAGTTTTTACCAAAAAGTTTCACTTTACTGTATATCACATACATAACCTACAAACTCCATTACATATTTACCAAGAATTGAATGCATAATCTGTGAATTGAATTGAAAAAAACACAGTTTTTTATCTGTTTGACAACAATGATATTGATTACATTTCAATTGATATTATTAAAACTGAAAATTCATTAACTTTTAATAGTCTCATTTTAATCTCCCATTCTTTAATTAACTTAAAAAATAACTAAAGGATCATAGGTTCTCATATACAATGCTGATAGTTCGGAACCATCACTAAAATGCCTGTATATATTAGGTCCTTCTACCTGATAAACATGGGCCCAAGTCCACTAATACTTATGGCAAAATATTTTTCCAATATTACTTAAATAACAGTGTGAAGTTGTTCGTGGAAAAAGTGACAACTTACGCCACTTATAAGGTGAAATTTGACACGTTTTCTGTCACTAATCATGTAATTTGACACTTTTGGTAATCTACTACCAATTACACGCTATTACTGAAGTGATATTCAGTTACGATTGTTCTAAAACACATTAATAGACTTGACCCCAGGGTAAAACGGGAAAAATGCATCAGAAATATTCCTTATATAGACAGCAGTTAGATAAACCATCGTATCCTTACTAGATATCTGTATTATAAATTTCACTGATTTAACAAAATATGTTCTTGACAGTAAGAGCAACTGACATATTCTTGACCTGTCAAATTCCATATTTTAGCTTACAAAGGTTCCAGAGGCTCTATCTCTTGCTTCACTCAAACCCATTCACATTTTCAGACACCCACCTTGAGTTGAATGTCTCTAATTTAATATAATAATAATATGTATAATAATAATAATTGGACATTATTACACCAATTGAACTAGCCCTCGGTAAGTACATTTAAGACTTGTGTTAAGGGTACTAGTCAACGTATATTTAACAAATATATACATATTATATATAGATAAATACATATATAGCATATATAATCAACGACCAGACTGGAAAGCAGTAGAAAAGCGTAGTTCTTAACTCTGCCTCCACCGGGAATCGAACCCGGGACCTCACGATTAGCGTTCAGGTGTCTAACCGACCGCGCCACGGAGGTCGTCATCTGATCTACTAATTGCATTTTTTGACTTACGATAGGTTATATAAATGCTGTCGTTATGTTGATTAAAGATGAATGTATGATGTGTATGTATGTTTATTCCTCATCACTATCCTTAGAGTGATGCAGGTCGTAAGAAGTGATGTTAAGTCTGACGGTTTCACATTCTAAATGCTTGATTTCATCGTCGTGGTTTTCCTGAAAAAATAAATAAAGAAAATTATGACATATCAAATTATACATACACGTCAGATCAGAAAGAAAATTAAAGTTTTTATCTCCGTTCTTACTTTAGTACTTTCAAATCATTGATATAAATACACCTTTACATACATACTCGGCGGTTATAAGTACTTTCTTCTTCATATTAAATATATAATATTTATTTTATTTTATATTCTAGTAACACATGTGACAAAACTTTTGCTCTTTCTAGCTTTATGTAGAGAGAAATAGAGAGGATTGATTAAGAAGTTTATAAGACTTGTCTATGAGTGCAATTAGTATATAATAGTACTAAATATACTATACTACACTCTTAGACAATTAGTGTCAATATGCTACGAGAATATAATTCAAAATCTATTGAGATTCATTTAGATTGAGCACGAATGCGTAAGTCAATTCTTTACATATTGATATGTATTCTTTTAGCATTTTTTCCCTTGTCTAAGGATGAAGGTAGTCTATTAAGATCAGATGATTACTTAAGAAACTATACTCCCTAAGATAACATACAAACATACGCTTCACGACTTGTGTATTTCGAAGTCGAAGATTGTAACAAAATAAAACGCGTTCACATAATTAATCGGTACTTTATTGTATTCCCTACATTAATATCCATTGTCTTAAATAGTTAACAACAACAAATAATGTTACAATATTGTTAGAATAATATTAATCATTACAATAGCAACGGTGACGAATACAAGAACAATAACAAACTTTCTCTAAAAGATTCGTTTTCTAGTCACAAGTATAAATCCCTTTCACGGTAAATGATTTATTAAAGTGACTGTCATATAATATTTTGTCTATGTATCATAAATTGCACACAAAATTTTCTGACCAGGGGCCTTACTTAGTCCACTTTTGTTTTTTGCAAAATATTAGTTCAATATCAGATCAGTACTAGTGTGAAGTTAGTAGTGGATTGTCAAAATTTAATTTCACCATTTTTACAGCGAAATTTGACACTTAGAGATTTTGAAGGTGAAATTTGACACATTTGGTCATCCACTACCAACTTCACACTATAACTGATCAGATATTGAAATGCGTGTGTGCTAAAACGCATTAGTAGCACATACGCAATTAGTTCAGTTACAGAATGCGTGTATAACATTTCGAATTAACGTATCGTTACTACTTGACTAAGGTCAAAAAATCAATTGCACTGTATTATGCGTTCAATAAATGACTACGCGCACTTCATTTATTATTTACGTCATTGAATACGGTTTGCAAAGCACATGTTTTTTATATATTTGTGTAAATACTTTCTTGAACTAAAAACAATGTCTCGTTTTTTAAAAAGCCGTGCTATGGAAATTGCAGTTTCAAATATATAAGTAGGACGACTTTCGAGGAAGACAAGAAAAATTGTTAGTCATTGTTGAAAAGATCAGTAAGATTGAAGAATTTAATTCCGTTTAAACATATTGTAATTTTATACGTAATTTTTTTTGTTTTTATGACGTTATTGAATCATAATTTTGACATATTTGTCTATTATAAGCGCGTATTCACTTAGAGAACACATAATAATATTGTTCATATATTGTCATGTAAATAAATGACAGAAGATATTGTATATTGATCGAAATTGAGTATAAGATGATTCTTATATTATTTATCATAAACGGGACTTGTTCATTATTTTTCACACATTCAAATATTTCTTTGAGCAAACTTTCTATATTATCACGCAATCCAAAATTCCAACTACCTTCACTTTCGACTTCATAAAGTCATCTACACACTATACTTCTTATAATGATGACAAGTCCCGTTAATGTTAAATAATAATTAAACAACACCAAATCCCGTGCTAGTCTGGGACGTAAACAGAATACTAACTAGCTGCCGTTCTTCCCGGCATGTAATAGGCGATTAAGGGACTATACGCTATTCGCGTTAAGTAAATAGTGACGTACGTAGTGTAGGACGCCCCCTGCTAGATGGACCGATGACCTGAAAAAGGTCGCTGGTAGTGGTTGGCCGAGGGCCACGAAGATCGTGTTTTGTAGCGAACCCTTGGGGACGTCTACGTCCAGCAGTGGACTGACATAGGCTGATTGATTGATTAAAACAGTGACATTCAGTCAAGTCATGATATTAAGAGGTTAAACTGGCCAATGAGAAGTTGGTAAATGAGAAAGAATTCCATATTTACCTATCGCAGACAAACCTTATCACGTCTTCTTAGTCAAGACGTAGTCACATAATGGCGTCACTATTTTCATGATGTGAATATACAATAGTGGTCAATGAAAATGGCGATTGGCTTGCCATTTGTAAACAATATTTTATGTAAATGCCAATCTAGTCTCGTTAATTACTCATATATTGAACGTGAATGATGTTCTCTATATTTGAATAGTATATGCAACTTCAGAAGTGTATACTCTTTACAAGTTCACTATTTTGAGAATTTGATATATGTTTAGATCCAGTTTACATTTATCTGCATAGTAGTATTTATATCATTTATGGTTCTTTTATTATAGTTTAGGTTTTTATTTGTCTGAATTGAAAATCGATTAATTATAAGTATATTTACTGAACCTTTAATTCATAATCCAGAGACATATTTAGGTTTTGTGAACATTCATAAACACGAACGAAAGTGATTTGTTGTTTTCAGATGAAAATATTTTTATATTATATTTTAAGGTTATATTAGTATGCCAAATAATTACTACTTGGTACTAGTCGCATAAAATAGTAAATTGCTTCTCCAATACAAAACATTCATATATTTTTTACACTAAAAATACGTAAATAATACTTTTTTCAACCATTTAATGATATTAAAAAGAATACATATTATACCGAATACCAAATTCATTATATATGGTGCATTAAACCAAAAAAGTTTAAACATTTTTTTTTATTAATTAAAACTAGTAATGGGATTGTAATGAATAATATTTTTAACCGTTTAAGTTTATAATATGTAAGTAGCTTAAAGAAACAGGTTAACAAATATCAATCAGGCGTTTTAAATAGATGTTCGATCCTTTAAGAATTATTTTTCTCTCTTCTATAGGAATAACCAACTTATTTAGGTTATTTTAAGTTAATTCAGAGAAATAATCAGGATATTTAATATAATGTCAAAGCTAATTTCCTTCCGGAATTTCTAGAAGAATATTGACAATAACAATATGCTAAAAGCAGTCGTCTATAGATTGTCAACAAAGTCAGCAGCTCAGTGAAAGTTGAAAATACAAATATTCATTTTCGGCAGAATATTAAGTCAATTGTGATGGCGAACTGGCTAAATATGTTCGCTTTGGGATTATATTTGGATCCTCAATTGGAACGAACCTAAAAACAATGAAGAGAAGAATTGGAGCTTCAACCTCGTTTTTATGCGGTTGTAGCGACTGGCGGCGTTGGCATAACCATGGCGACGGAATAACAAGAAGTGCAAACGCCATGGAATCAGTGTTTGTACTTTCACCGACATAACCTTAGTGGTGAATGGCATTAAAGAATGAAATAAAAAATGCTAAAAGTGTCAAAGGTTTTGTTTTAATTACCTTTATAGGACCAGCTGTTTTCCTTCGAGTATATATAGTAGTACCTGGAACTATTTTGCTGCGACAGTAACATGCACAAACTATACCCCCTAGTTTGTAAGTTTTTCTTGTAAACGTATTGTATCGTGTGTGATATTGTCACAGAATAAACGCACTATATATATTATTAAATTGTCAATCTAACTTTTTAAGTTGACAATAAATAAGTTGATTAGATCTATAGTAGGTTTTGATAGATATCCGCGTATTTTGTACGTACAGTACTAAAAGATTATAAGTTACTTTAAGCCACTTACCTGTTTTAGTATGTATATCTATTCAACACGTATTCGTCAGTTACAACCTCTAACATAATAAACATGTTTTTACATTCGTAAACACTTACAGAAGCTTTATTATAACATGGTTTAGAACATACACTTATTGTAATTTAGACTTCCAACTTAGAAGCGAGGGATTGCTTTTTCGACAACCATAATTTACTTTAAAAGAACAACAGAGAACACGCTTATTCTGATATATTTCTTTGTACTATAACGATGATATGATTATAGTATGGGGCAACCGTTTCGCTTTCCGAACATTTTAATTTATACGAACTTTAGAATCATTATTCGAAATATAGATATTATTAAAACAAGAGAATAATGATCAAAAGTGCAAATATGAATTTTAAATAAAATACTTAATAAAATTGAAATTGAATTTTGCGAACTAATGTTTAAAAGCGTGAAAAAAGAATATCGTTATAACAGCATTTAACAAGGCCAATATGACGAATGAATATAAATATATAGCCTGTGATTTGAATTTATAAAATTATAATATTAATTATACCATCTCTTTATACTAGTGTTGTAAAGAACTCGAGTCTTTTAGTCTCATTCGATAGACTCGACTCAATTTTCTAAGACTCAGTGAACTAACTGAACTCGGAGTCTTGAGTCGAGCCGAGTCTGAGTCCTATCATGAAGACTCGAGCGCCATTATTGAACTCGAAACCTTAAATAGAACTCGAGTGACTCGAGTCTTAAAAAGAGCTTGAGTCTTAAAAGAGCTCGAGTCTTAAAAGAGCTCGAGTCTTCTTCGAACTGGTCTTCGAAATGCTGACAGTGATTTATTTAGAATAAATGTCTATACTTATATAATAAAGCTGAAGAGTTTATTTGTTTGGTAGAACGCGCTAATCTCAGGAATAACTGGTTCAATTTGGAAATTGTTTCAGTGTTAAAAAGAATGACTCAAAGCGGAAAAGAACTCGAGCGCGATTCGGCGCGTAAAAAGGACTCGAGCGCTAAAGAAGACTCGAGTCTCGAGTCTCGCGTTCAAGAGCTCATATAGACTTGAGTTCTTTAGTCTTAAGAGTCTTATTGTTATGAGTCGAGTCGTGTAATGCAGAGTCGAGCTCTAAATTTAGGACTCAAAGACTCGAGTTCTTTACAACACTACTTTATACTCAAACGGCAATCTTCTTTCTCTCAATACTGATTTTTTTACATCCCAACCATTGTTTTAACAAAAATTAATCATTAATGAACACGTGAGCGAAAAGTAAGCTATACAAAAATAATACAAACTTCACAGCATATAGCTAAAATTAGTGCAAAAAGAAGAATGAAAACGTAAAATGCAATGTAGCTATCTATTATTTTCTAGCCAATAACATTCCCACAACATCCAAACATTAATTTCGATAATTCTTCCTTACAAATGGAAGCACCCAATTTGTGTTATATCAATTTGGTTTATTTTACCTACAAAATAAAGTACAAAACACTATTTTAATAAAAACTATGTAAAATAATTTAATGAACAATAAAATTGTTTAACCGCCTAAACGGCGCCATGTTTTAATTTCTCTATGTCAATACGCTTTCAGCCAGCCTAAAGCAGGCTACGTCCAAAAAGTTTCATTACATATTTTGAAGCATTTAAAACCGGTATAAATATTGGAATATAAGGCTCCACACACATATAATTTTACTATCATTTATAATCTGAGTCAACTTTTTCTTTGAGAGTCATCTTTGGTCCATTATGAAGCAGCGTCCAAGGAAAATGAAGCAATAATTAATCAAAATGCCAAACATAGCCATTATTATTACAAAATATGAATAATAAAACTCAAAAATAGGGACAAAAAATACATAAAACAAGATGGCGAACTCATAATGTTGCCAGTCATAATAAAAATTTGTACGATGAGACCTCATAATTTTCAAGTTTTATTATCTATTGAGTAAGATGCATCGAATAAAAATACAGTATTCTTAGTTATGTAAATTATATTATGTTTTCGACATGTCACCAAGGTTCCATGTTACTTATGTCAACCAAACCAACCCAAATTTGTCAAGCGTCGTTCTGCCATTACATTTAAGCTAAATGATTATTATTCAATAAATAATTGACAGCGGTAGAAGCGGAATTTAGCAATATTTGCAGGCTCGTCAAGCAAGGGATTTCATTTAAAATAAATGGCAACATATAAAAGATCCATTCGAACTATGCCAAGAAAATCTTATTGTCAAAATTAATTTTATTATATTCTATTATAAATCGATTTTGAAATACTTTTGATTGTGAGTTAAGAAAATATGAACTTTGCATGCCAGTATCAATATTCACAATATAAAAGAACGAGAACGATTCAAATATGTCTCGCATCTGTCATTTATCTATTTAAACGATAATAAGACTATTAAATATCTCTACAACAGTTTAAAGGCTCATTTAGATGAACGATTTGCAGACGAGAAAAAAGCGATAAAAAATGACTAACAAGACTCGCCTGAAATCGAACGAAAACTGAACTCGCGTAAAAGGACCCTAATAATATCTTACATACATATATACACATCATATTTTTCCTTACATTGTAGACAAAAATCACGGATCTCTATTTATCTGTCTTTTACATTTAACTTTTGATTTATTAACATCCATACATACATATATTCACACATCCCCAACGAGATAGGCAGAGACTATCCGATCGCCACCTGGAACGGATAACAAATCTCCCTAGCTTCACTCACACCCATTAACCTTCTCATACACGCTCCTCTGTTCTTCACTACGTACACCAACATACTTACTTATACACACTTATATTACCTTTAACCTTCTCATACACGCTCTTCTATTCTTCACTACGTACACCTACATACCTACTCTTTATACACACTTATATTACCATTAACCTTCTCATACACGCTCTTCTATTCTTCACTACGTACACCTACTTACCTACTCTTTATACACACTTATATTACCATTAACCTTCTCATACACGCTCTTGTTCTTCACAGTACGTACACCTACATACTTACTCTTTATACACACTTATATTACCATTTTAATCCGCGATAAGTCCCGTTAGTTATTAATTTAATAGTTAGTTAGTTTATTAATCATGAAAAAATAACCTAATTCTTAACCTTAACCTTTTCCTAATTCTTAACCGTTAGTTATTAATCATGAAAAAATAACTAATTCTCTCTACTTACCACTTCGCTAGTGAGATTAGTAATGGCGGCGGGAATATGCGACCTTGAGGGGGGAGGCGGGGGCCGCGGGGAGCGACGCCCCTCCACCGGCGTAGTACGCGCCGGAGTTATGGGGTAGCCTGAAATGGAACGTATGGGGAAGGTGATAAGAGTGAGGTTTGAATGACAGAAGGTAAAGGGTTTAAAGTAAGTATACGAATACAGTACAACAGTTTTTTTTATCAGATGGCCATATTAAGAGCTATTGAAGTAAGAAACTTTCAATCAGATGGCCAATTTAAGAGCTATTGAAGTAAGAATATTACAAAGAAGGTCAAGGAGATATTCTGATGTCTTGAAAACGTAAAATAATAAACTAAGGTTCGAAACGGTCACCATCTGGATGAATCCATCCTGAGGGATTAAACGGGATAAATATCTTAGTATTACCACAGATAATATAATACTATGTATTACCTTTATCCTTTCTCCTATCATTAGTTTAACTAATCGTAATTAGGTAGACTATCGAAGGATCCTGACAAATCTCTGTTCCCTCATTCACGCCTATTAACCTTCTCAGGCATGCTCTATTACATACATACATACATTTAAAATATTACGAAAATGCATCGAATATTATGTTAAGGGAATACATCGTGAGGAAACCTACCTGTTCCCCGATCAGGTAATAGTCACTACTTGTAAACGGCGACATGGCTTACCACCTGTCACATTGAGTACTGACGTGGTCAACACGTGGGTTCGACGTGGCCATAGAGTTACTACCTTCGCAATTGTGGAAATGGACACCTGAACCTCTGACTATTTAGTCTTTTCTGTTTTGTCTCTATTAAATTCTAAGTAGATAATAAGTTCTTAATACCTTGTTCGCTGCTACTGGATTCGGTGAAACTCGGCGTGCCTTCCGTCCAGGTGGGGGTAGAGCCTTCTACTGACGCTGGTGGCGTCCAACATACGCTGTAAAAGTAATAGATATGTGCATAAGTATCAATTTTATATACTAGTTATATTATATCTGTAATTCATAAATCTATGATGTAATTTTCATTTACGTACATAGTTTACAGTCGCTAACGGTGAGGGAAAACATCGTGAGGAAACCTGCCTATCCCTCAGGAAGGTAATAGTCAGTGCCTATATACGGCGATACGGTTCACTACCTATCACGTTGGGTGCTATCTATCTAGTGATCCGCGGGCTTCAAATGACACATACCTAACATGCCTTCGAAATTTCGGAGATGGGCATTCAAGCCTCTGACTACCCCGCCATAATAAAAAAGGGAGTGTGTATACACAAATCGTGAAGCGTATGTTTATGCTATGATGTTTTCATCATCATCAGCCTGTATCAATCTACAGTTGGACATAGGCCTCCCCCAAATGACGCCACTTCTCCCTGTCAGTGGCCGTTCGCATCCATTCGATGCCGGCCAGCCTGCGCAGGTCGTCTATGGTGATGTTTTATTATAAGTTTATTATTTTGTGCATGTTTATTATTTATAGCTTGTGACAGATTCCGAATCGGGTGCAACCGGAGGACCAGTGATGCAGCCTAGCTGCATCGTATACTGAGGCAGCACCTTTTCACTGCATCAACGGTTTCCATTTTATTTGAATGTTTGTTCTAATGTAAATTGTAATGTTTGTATATGCAATGAATAACTATTTTTCTTTCTTTTTACATGTATGTATCAAAGTTGTTCTACATGGACCCATTTAAGATTAAAATACCTTGCACCAAGTAATAAGAATGTGAGAGTATACTAACAATGTAATTAGTAATAGTTCATAGCGATAATTTAAGTTATGTTGGTTTTAATCGAAATACTACTGTACGCCAGAAGAGGCAGCGTATGCTGAGACTAAGTAATAATTGTACACCCTATTTACGCATGTGTCACTAATAAAGTTTCTTTGTTTTTGAAAGGTAAATATGTTTACCTCCAACCAAATAACTTACTGTGACAGTGTCAGCATTCATCGTGTGTCATATTTGGAACTTATAAGAACAATAAAGGTTGTCACAACTCTTGCTATACGTTTTCACTCATGTGGATGGAACAAAATGTTTCGAAACTACGTCACATTTACAAAAGACAAAGATGAAATGAGGAATAACTAATGAATGTCATAACATGTCCTCGAAATTTCGGAGATGGGCACTAAAGCCTCTGACTACTCCGCCATAATAAAAAAGGGAGTGTGTATACACAAGTCGTGAAGCGTATGTTTTTTTGTGATTCAAATTCACTCAATAACAATACATACAAATAGATATTCACACCCTTCCAACGATGGAAAATCTTCACAAACGTAATACCTTTTCTGGCATCTTTAGCAATACTATGGATTTATAGAATTTCACAAATCAGTCTTTACTTGGCTGCCACCATATTTTTATTTATTTATTTACCACAGTATAACCTACTTTACAGGCTAATACTTAATGCGTATGCTATTACATAAATTATTACTTAAGTTTCTTACTTAATCAAGTTTCTTCTTTCTTAAATCAATTCAATTAATTGAATAACTTAATCACGGCGTTAGCGAACTCATCCAACCCACATAACAACTAAACTGCACCAGAAAACGCCTAAACAAACTCCACCAAATCTGGTACCCCTCGTTTTACAAAAACCACAAACCTCGCTTCATGGCTCCTAGCGCCGCTCATGCCAGCTGGAGTAAACGCTAGCGAAGACGCCGACGACGTAGTTACCACACTGGCTGCTGAGCACGCGCCCCGTCTCCTGCCTGATGCTGAGGAGCTCGTGGTTGACGAGGAGTTGGTTCTGCTGGCTCTGGGTTCCTCGAAAGGCGGTGGTGGTGTGGAGCAACACGATGGCGCTGATACTAGAGAGAACTAGCTTTTATTACTGGGTACTAGCTGGTGGTTTAAGGTTAGGTTTGGGAATGAGATGGTATAGATATTGAACTTTAATTGAGTGGGTATTGCATTGTAAATGGATTTGAGAGAGGGGTATATGGTAAGGGCAATGTTAAGTATAATGTTTATAATGGATCAAATAAGACTGGAAGATTTATCTAGGATGACGTCGACGTAATGAGAATTCGAATTCGTATATGAAGAACTTTGTCAATTTCATAATAAAACACTAGATGGTAGAATGGTATTAAAATATGCAAACACAAAGGCTTTCTAGACAAATAAATTAAATGATTTATGTTCAATACTATTTCCACAACTAGCCAATGTTTTGGTAAATAGCAAATATAGTTCCAGCCACGTAAAAACGCTACAATAATATTGAAGTTAAATGTTAGCATAAATTCAATAATATTATGATATCAGACCACAGCATAGATCGAAATGTGTAGTTTCAAAGCTAGAGTTTTTAAGTGACTTGAACTGTTAGTACCATGTTATTCCTTATATTTTTATGGTAGAATATAAGTCGACTGCGTTCTTAGTCATAGCGAAAAGCAGTCTGAAGAAGTATGAACACAAAAACACTATCAGAAAAATTTTGGTAGCGAGACGTCAAAAATGTTATCAAATGCACTATGTAGATCTAGAAAAATATTTTATGAACACATGAAGTTATGTTAACGTGCCATTAATGAACGTTAGGTAATTTTAAAGTAACCTACGAACAAAAATTACGCACAGAAACAACACAAAACAGGGTAATTATAAAACATTCACAACTACAACGTTACAAGACTGAATACTCTACTATAATACAACTATAGTATCTCTTCAACGTCTTTTCTCATTAAAAATGTCGGCTTTTCCATTCGTTTAAGGCTGATTCTTTTTTGCCTCGGTATCTTAGTTGGTGGTTTTGGGGCTTTTCCTTTAGTGGGTCCAGAGAACTTCTTAATTCTAGCTGTCACATTCCCTGGCACGACTTTATGGGTTGCCAAAGTATTCGTTTTTTTATTCATTGTAGTCTCTTCTATCTTAGATTCGAATATTCTCTTTTTTTCTCGCACCAAATCTGAGCTGGTTCTAGCAACGTGCGCCCTATGAATGTAGTGTGTAAACCTCTGACTGCCTTGAGTTGATGACATGGAACTCCGTCGAGAACTTTCTTCAGAATCTGATTGCATTTTGAGAATGTGTTTTTGGAACATATCAATTTTCGTTTTAGCTTTCTTGTGGCATACCACTTCGTCTTTGGTCATGCCTTGTTGTTCTTTATAGGCTTTTATTTCAACATTAACTTTCTTCTTGTCTGTTTGTTTATTTTTATCTCGTTTCGAATTATTAAAGTTTAATCTTCGGTTCAGACCCGAAATTATACCGCTTTTAACTTCAGCTGGTTTTGAAGTTTCAGACACATCTGCTTTAAGAGATTTCGGTGTCTTTTTCAAGCTTTTAGCTGCTTTAATCAAATCAGATGATTTAACATTATGCACACTTACTCTTTCGTTCGTAACAGGGGTTTTCTTTGAAAATTTATCACCAATGTTCGAAACGACACCTTTTATAAATTGCGACGGACTCATAGCTTGCTTTCGCTTCGTTTCGACTTCAACTTCATCAATGATTTCTTGGAAAATAAACTGATCATCACTGCTAGTGTCTGTAAACGACGGGTCGTCATATTTACCAGAATCTAAATGTTCTCTCACCGCTTTATCTACGTTGAACTTTGACATCAAACTTGTCTGAGAATTCAAATCTTTTTTAGTATGAGATCGTACAGTAATACTTTCTTCTTCTTCAGCAAAATCTAGGAAAGAATTCGAATGCATCCTGGCTTTAAGGCCATCTGAAATAGAGGGAGGTGAACGACATGCAGCGGCTATAACAACATGCGATAAGCCTTCGTTACTAGTAACCGATGCTAAGTTTAAATCACCTTTCGAGTCTAAACTCGCGTGGGATGTAGCCCCGCCCCTTTTTGGTTTTGGCGACCCTCTGGGAGGGACGGGCGGAGGGATTCTTGGCTTTTGGGATCCTTTTAATACAGCTGGGAAAGCCACGTCGCCCTCAGCTGTTGTTTTGGTTGTAGGTGACGTCAGCGTTTTGGCAGCTGTAGAAACTGGTGACGTCATGGTGGGTGACGCTATGTGAGCTGTCACGTCTGACAGTGACACTGCGGTTGGCGGTAAAAAATAAACGTCGAATGTCAATAGTTATATAATTGGCATACAAAGGACATTGGCACGGTAAATGGAAGGAATAAAAGTGGAAGACAAAGTTTGTAAAACATATCAAAAATCCAATATGGCGTGTTTGTATTTGTGTTTTTTCGATTGAGCTTCGTCAGCCATTTTAAAGTGTTGGTTAGAGTGAAAAAGTGTTTGTAAATAATAGTGTCAAAATAAATGGGAATTAGGAATGAGTGTTGTGTGGAGTTTACCAATGTCCAAAATCCGAGGCGAGCGCAGCATGAAAAGAAATTTATGACCATGAGTTAGTTACAAATTCTTTTCTTGGAGAAAGTGCTTAAATATCGGATCCCTTAATATTTAAACTTGTCGGATTGACACAAGATACGCACTATGGTGACCTGAAGTCTATTATATGTATAATTATCTATTGTTTGTTTTTACACTTTTTCCTATAAATAAAAGTAATTTTGAACACTTAGTATTTAAAACTCTAGGTCAACATAGTACTTCCTTTATGATACTCCAACCTAATATTAGTTTATTATTGCCATTACCGCCTTGCTAAGAACAAAAAGGAGTATGCAGAGCTGACTGCCAACCTCCACTAGTTGGAGAGGCACTCTAAGAAGAAGAAGATTGCCATTACAATGTTTATTTTGTCAATAGTACATTTAATTTTAGAAAACGTTTCTTGTTTGATCAGTTTGCTACCTACCTAATTTATGATTTTACATATTTTATAGCTAAACCTTAGAATCTATAAGGGTTATAGGTATTGTGACGTAGGATTACTAACCTGCTTTCCCGCTAGCACCACTCGAGCTAGCACCTAGTCCAAGGCAGCGTGAAAATTTAATATTATATAATGAAGATTAATAATGTAAAACATCTACAAAAATTTATACCTGCTAAAGGCAAACCAACATGGCACATGTAAATAAAGATATATTTTCAGTTCGTATTATGTAAAATGGAGTAATTATATATATTTTATATTCTGATAAGGGAATTGTCAGTTATGTAAGGTAAATAGAAAAAGGTTTTGTATATTAAGAATGTATAAATATATAAAACAGAGCAAGGATTATCATGAACGCGCTCGAATGCGTAAATATAGCCGCCATTTTGTTATACGTAATTTTTGACAGTTCATATGAAACGTTAAATGTCAATCACTTTCATTATAATCCTTGTGGCGGTGTATAAAACTATTAATTATATATATATATATATATATATATATATATATATATATATATATATATATATATATATATATATATATATAACTTGTACGTTAGTGTAAAATACGGAAATAAAACAAAAATCGAAAAACATGTTGATCGTTTATTAAGTTACAATTCATCTAATATACAAAAATACAGAAAACACTAGAAAATATTTGGTTCAACAATACATTTTATTTTAAAAGAAATTCTTTGTTAAGTCATTCTTAACCCCGTATAAATACACGTTTAGTACATTTTAATTTCATTACAATTAGTTTTTAAGTTTCCTAGTACTATATATTAATCTAACAATAAAAACTCGAATATTATTACTTCTATAAAGATAACTTTTTTAATATTTTTACTTTGTTTTGTCACCATGCAGTATAACAGGCAAGATCTTGCATGAAGGCAACAAGAATTTTAGCACATAGAAGTAATAATAATCGGTAATTTCTTTTACATTATTTCCTCAATCCAGATTAAGAAAATAACGTCCTGTATTGAATACATATGCCAAAAGACAGATGTTGTTATTTAATTTTTTAACTTCTAACCTCAAAAAATACCTTTTTTCACTTTTAAGTTTTAAGGGGCTTATTGCATATATGCTTAATCTAGTTTTAATATAATAACTGCATTACATTACTCATTTGGTCTAGTCAAGCACGCCTTATATTGAACATACGGGGTCAGTCTTACACAAGTTATAGCAACACATACATACACGGTTCAGAGTTATACAATTCATTAAAAGGAAATTAATGATACGACACAAAACTATGATATAGATCGTGCACACATTTAGCTAAAATATTAAGGACATAACACTATTAAGGACAAAGAGTACTATTCACGCCTCTAAGTCCTTAACGGGATAGACAGAGACTGTCAAACGCCATCTGGAACGATCCTTACAAATCTCTCTTGCTTTCCTCATACCCATTAAGCTTCTCATACATGCTCTTTTGTTCTTCAAGGTGGGTGCATGTAGCGTGGGTCATATTTTCATAAGTATTACCATAAAAATAACTGTTTATCATTAAATATATAAGACAACTTAATTTTGCAGGATATATTGAACAAAAACAGATTGCGAGCAATTTAAAAGCATAATAATAATTCGGTATTCGTATATCGTTTCAGATAGCGATAGATAGTTTTTCCTATCTCGTGCCGGACGTAGAGTGAATATATGAATGAATTACCTATAAGATAGTTTGACACTGAACCACAAAAGAACCTAAATGCATTTTAAATAATTGCATTGTACACTAAAAGCTAGACTGAATATTGTGACTTATGATTTTGTTTCTGTTGCATGCTAAAAAGTGACCTAGGACATATTATCATCTCCAAGATTCTGTCCACCACGAAAGAGGTTAAAGGACGTAATGTATTTGTATGAGCTTTATTATAATAAAAAGTTAGTTGATTTTAGGTAACAGACTAGGCTAAAGTATCATTATCTAATTAAATAATTTGTTTCATTCTTTCAGTTCAATATTAAGCATTTTAATTGAGAAAAAGAGTTAAAGATGAAGACTCATAACCTCGAAGCATTCGTGCCATTGTATTTAGTATAAAACTTATACTAGTAACTAATATTCTTTAATTCTATAGTAATAATCAAAAACTGTATAAAAGTTGCATTAAGTTTAAGGCATTGCAATACAGAACTTTGGAACGAATGAAATGAAAGACCGAATGAATGAAAATGTACTATCTTTCGTTCAAAATTCGGGGTGACCAGCCGATTTTCAGCTAATTAGGTAACAACAACTGCTATAGAATAGTTTAATTATATTGTCAATAATTAAAAATACAATTATTTATATATTATCTTTTCATCAAATTTTAATTATAATACAGTATTAAATACAAAATATTACATTGTTCAGTCATTTCAAATTAAAAAATCTCTTCTATAAATAATAAGATATATATTTGACACACTTATTATATTTTGGTAGCATATATGCATATCATTGTCCTATTGCAAAGATAAACCATTTATTAAATAATATATTAAATAATCTTCAATAGATCTTCTCAAACAGAATATTGATTAGGTGAAGGAAAACATTGTATATTTAAAGTCTCTGTGAACGGTAATGACTACATTTCACGTTAAAGTTGATATGAAACGCTGTATTTAAACTAACCAAAGATGTTGGTAATAATAGTTGTTACTCTACATTTAACTGCTTTAAGTTACTGAAGCCTCGATAAAAACAACGTTAGCGTATGTGAGAAATAATTATGACGGTATAATAAAGATTGACCGTATGTTATAAATAATTATATTAAGAATTGGAAAAGTTTCTGCGTATGATTTGCAGTACTTATATTTATGAGTAACGTGTATTTTTGTATTCGAACGTAAATCACTTTTGTGACGCTATTATAATAATAAAGTATTTTAAACGAATTAAATTCATTATGAATTTCTTATGTTAGCAATAACTATACATTAAAACACTTTGAGTGAAAACTATTTGAGATATTGGTACGGTGAGTAAAATCTATATTAGAAAAAAGTTTTTATTTCATCTTAAGTATGAGTAAAGTGAATGTAATATATCAATGAAAATCCTTTTCATAGCCTTTATAAGAGCCATACACAGCTCGATCTTCCTTATGTTAGTAAGAGAACATTATTTTTTTTATGTATTATTAAGAAAACATACCTTTTTACGAATTAGATTCTTCCTAATAAATTTAATTGCACTTGAAGCAGAAAATAGTTTCTATTATTGTTAAATCCATAAATTTTTTTATATTTATCATTATATTAATTATATATTATCAGCAATAATATCAGTCTAAAACACAAGGCCCTAAGTGAATAGTAATTTTTAAAATACATTTTATTTTTACTGTACCTGCAGTAAAATACTTTTTACCTACATAAACAGAGTGTCAATCGGGACGTGCAAACAAAGAAATTAGCTTAAAAAAATTCAATGTTTTTTTATAGTCAAATTTATGGTCACCCTACATTTAAATTATAAGTTAATTATCTGGCAAATACCTTTACATGAGTACATCTTATTTTAAGACTTGATACAAAATTAGCACACAATATACATAGCTTTACATCTGTTCACATTTTCTTTCAAAACAGTCACTGCTTCTTTGCTTACGAGTTTATTCTTTCAACATACTCGTCAATATATCAAACTGCGCCCTTATAAGAGACAGTACAAGTTAAAAACCCAATAGTCCTTGACTATTTTAATTAGCTGAAGGCACTACAATAATCGTGCTACTGCTCTCTTGTTTTTCGACATAAATAACCTCTTTCAAAACCACTTCCGAATCATTGAAAGTCGTGGGAGAATCATTGATTCTTATCACTGAAACGTGTTGAGAATTCCTTGCTAAAGATGGACTACTTCTTATATACACAGTTTGAGTCGACTGTGCCTTTCTAAACCTCATATCTTTGGGCAACGTTGACGAGTTTATATGCTCTGTGCTTCTAGCTGGGGATGTTTGACCAGTTTTAGTTGAGCTTTTGGGTAGAGTATTCGAACTGGAAGGAAGATCTTGCTCCGCTGGTTTACCAAAGCCTAAATCTAGGAAGAATTGCTTGAATCTATCAACAAAGTTCGGCGACCGAGCTCTGTTCAAACTATTGGTTAGTCTTTCCGAATCTAGAGGGGTTTCATCAATCTTTTCCGGTATGTTAGAGGTGCTTTTATGTCGGTCTAGAAGATTCGATCGTCGTTTCAAAGCGGAATCTTCGTCATCATCTATAAACGGTATGTCTTGTAGATTATTTTCGTTCCTAGTGTCCACCGCTGCGTCTTTTAAGATCTTAACTGAGGACCTTAAGGCTACTGGGTTAAATTGCGAGGGTGTTGTATCTACGTATATTTGTGGTACACTCGTGCTTGCATTGTCAGTTTGTATACCACTATCAGCTAGGCTTCCGTTCATTTGTGATTTGCCTGCCCCTTGATTGAGTTTGTCCAAGGCATAGGATGTGGTCGGTTCCTTTTGCCCGTTAGGTTGGTCAAAATCTATTCGTCTTTGTATTCGGTCTCGATCTATAGTTTTATTTCTATCAGATAGAACGCTGGGATACTCAGTCACGGCGGGAAAATGCCTTTGGTTCCACGTCGATATAGTTGTATCCGTGAAATCGCTCACACTCGATCTTCTCGAAGACCGAGGCGAATGTGGGATCTTAATATCCATGTACTCTGGATTGTAATCTTTGATGCTGATGTACTTTCGTCCTGTCGCAACAATTTTAAGTTAGACCACCGTCGCAATTAACATTTCAGTTTATTCATTCCATTCCTTATCATGCCGTTAACTTCGACGTCGTGAGATTAGCACATTTATTCCGTATGGTAACACTCAACACGCGAACGCGGGTAAAACACGTTGGACTTGACATGGTATCAAAATAACGCATACCGGACCGTTTAAAACAAAGGGGTATAACTCAAAAAGGAAAGGATGTAGGGTATGGAAAAAAATAAACTGAAATGCAATAATAAAAGTACAAACTACCGTCTCTATGGGGTTTAGCAAGGTTTTGTTTAAAGAAAACTTTTGTTAGTAACAAAGAAATAGTTAATTCTCCACATTGTAAGTTGCATTTGTTAATTCAGGGGAGAAATTTCAAATTCAAATGCATTGTTAATAAAATCAGAATATATGAACTATATAAACCGTGTTAGTAATCTCAAAATTAACCCGTATTTTAAGGTTAGAGTGTGTAAATTAATTATTTATACAATCAACTACAATCTCTCCCCTCTATTATCATCAATAAATATAATAAACAGTATATAGAATATTTTACTATATTTATTTCTTTAGTTATTGTTTATATTGATATAAGTATTCTTGGGGTACAGGTAAAATACGTAACCTCATTAATACAATTCAATTTAATACAACTTAACTCTATGAGATAGCAATATGAAAAATTTTTTTCATACAAAGCTTTACGAGAAGTTTACGTTTATTATGACATATCAATAGGTTTCATTAAAAAAATCTGTTTTATACTAACCTATACTTTACAACCCCCTTCCACACCTAGTTTATATAGTTCACAGATTCCACAAGGGGTAAACAGTAAGACAACAACATACCTGGCGTCTCTGCGTCTTCCATCATGCGAGAAGGTTTGGCGATGCTCTTTCGTTTCGACGGCGAGTGTTTCAGCGCTGGAATATTGTAATACTATTGTTTAGTACATAGATGTCGCTACAGGAGTTCGAGGACAACGAATGAGAAAAAAATTGATAAATTAAAGCACGATTATTTAAATTTTGAGGTTCGAGGATAACAAATGATGAAAAATATATAAATATAAGCACAGTTATTGTTTGAATTAAATTTGGATGTTGTTATAATATGATTATGTAACTACCAGGTATGTCTGTGTTAAAGTGAGACTTATGTTGATAAAATAAGAGTTATTAAGAGGCGTAATCATTATGTATTTATGTCTCACTATTCAGTTGTATAAGTAATAATATGTAACTTGATTTTGGTTACAATTGAGTACATAATATGTCCAAGGGCATTCAATATATGATGGCAATTAGAATATATAAAAGGATAGCGTATTTATGTATATGTATTCAAGTTACAAATTAAGTACGATTGATTATCTCTGTTTGCCGATATACATTGAACGCCCTTAGTAAAATATATAAAAAAACATACGTTTATCTTAAATATTACTTTCAAAGCATTGCAACTAAAAATATTCGTCAGCATTGCGTGATTGATCAATCCAGTGTAAAAAAAAACATATTAAAAAACATGCTGACCATATCTATAAAAAACACTAAATACGTTTTCATTAACAGACGAAACCACGCCTTCGTATTCGGGAAGAACGAATGATTACTGAGCGAATGAATGAATGGAATGAGAAAACATTAGCTTACTGAATCTGGAATATAGTTGAAGTAAACACGAAAAATTGAAAGGAGAGTACTAAATACCACACTTATATGACAGTAACCATGCTGAAAAACGTATTGGTATAGAAAATACACAAAATGGCAAAAGGAGATCGTCTCAAAACTTACTCAAGCCTCCATGGACGCGAGCATAATTCCGAATGCGGACAACATTTCAAAAGGGAAAGGAAAAACACGTTTAATTTCATTATATTGCAGGTTATTCTGACAAAAAAGGTTAGGGACACGCGGCCTCATTTCTAAAGCCTCCATGCAGTTTAAAAAGACAGTCCAAATAAAAAGAAATGACATGCCTAACTCAATTCTAAAGGAAACGCTCCAAAATAAACGAACGAAATAATCACATCGCAAATACTCTTTGGTGTTTAGTTTCTAATCATAATTAATACCTTAAAGACCGAGTCAACTATTATTTACTTTCATTCACTCGGTCATTCGTTGAGCGATATGACGTTAAAGATCGAGTGAACTCATTATTTACTTTCATTCACTCGTTCATTGGGTGAATGAACTTTAGAAACTAGACACCAAAGGGTTTTTAGAATAAAAAATAAATTCACAAAACACACGATTATTAAACTGCCACTTTCGCTAAGCCTTGATCCTAAACAACCGAGTAATTATATAGTATTTACGTGCATATTTTTACAGTGACACCTAAATTAACATCCATCCTATATCTTTATATATACTTCAAGTAGATCACTTCTATATTTAATTCAACAATTTTTAATATTAAAGATTAATATTTATATATTTATTAACCTTTTTCAACTTTCACTTCATTCACATCCATACACTTTTATACACATGCTAAATTACTATTTGTATTTCTAATGTCAAGCTTTTTCAACGAAACTATTGTACATATATAGATAAAGTATCATATGATTGCTTTTATATAATCTACTTTTTATATGTATGTTATGATGTAATATGTACGTCATTATTCTTGCGTGACATTACAATGCAATATATTGTAGCAATGCATGAATTCAATTCTATCTGTACTACATATTAAATATTTTGATATATGATTCCTACTATATATAATTCCAACAAAGCATCCATATGCATCCTTCATACACACTCTATATGTACCTCCTAACCACATACTTTCCAAGGCTTAGCGATCGTTCGTCAATACCTATATAACTGGTGACCAGGGTTCGAAACTTCCGGTGATTCCCTTTTATTTCCGGCAGGTCCACTGTGGTAAACGACACATGGTCAAATGGCGAAAGGATTGGCAGATAGTTTAGCCTTACGTGGGTATCGTGTACTGAATATTATGATTCATAACACTATGTTGAAACTAAGTAGGAAACTAGGTTATTTTATAGGATTTTTGAAACTCGCGATTTTTATTCGTTTTACAAAAAAAACGGGACTTATCGCGTATATTTTATAAACAAAGAATAAACGCCGGGTAACAAAGGTACTACTTTGTTTATAAAATATACATAATAAGTCCCATTTTGTTGAATAAATGATAATTTTATGTTAATTCAACTATAGATTCGCTTCTAAAGTACTATTTTCTTTAAGTGACTTAAGAAGCGTTGAAATGAGGGTAGATGGTAAATCTGACTGAACATTTCGATGGAGGCGTAGACATGTTGCTCGCTCGTTAGTTGACCCGTGACCATGGCCATTGCAACATGGCTGAAACGTCGGGTAACAAAGGTATCAATCAATCAGCCTATGACAGTCCACTGCTGGACGTAGGCCTCCCCAAGGCAACGCCACAAAACACGATCACTCGCGGCCCTCAGCCAACCACTACCAGCGACCTTTTTCAGGTCATCAGTCCACCTGGCAGGGGGGCGTCCTACACTACGTTTACCGAGACGCGGTCGCCATTCGAGAACCGCCTTGCTCCAACGGTCGTCGGTTCTGCGACAGACGTGACCGGCCCACTGCCACTTCAGCTTGCAACATCGATAGACAATGTCTACGACATTGGTTCTCTGCCGGATAATCTCGTTCCGGACTCTGTCCCTTAACGAGATACCCAGCATCGAACGTTCCATTGCTCGCTGAGCGACATGTAATCGGTGAGCCAGCCCGACCGTCATGTTCCACGTCTCGGCACCGTACGTCATTACAGGTAGGACGCACTGATTAATAACCCTGGTCTTAAGACACTGCGGTAGTGGCGACGAGAAGATATGACGCAACTTCCCGAATGCTGCCCAGCCCAGCTGCACTCTTCTGGAAATCTCACGCTCGAAGCTGTCCCTACCCATTTGCAGAGCCTGGCCCAGGTAAACATATTCCTGGACCACTTCGAGCGCCTCTCCACTGATCGTGATCGGCCCCGGGACAACGAGTTCGTTGAACATGACTTTCGTCTTGTCCGAGTTCATCCGGAGACCGACCGACCGTGAGGCAGCGTTAAGACTGTGCAGCATTCCCTGCAAATCCTGCAGCGACCCCGCCATTACGACAATGTCGTCAGCGAAGCGGAGGTGTGTGAGGTATCTGCCATTGACATTGATACCCATCCCAGTCCAATCCAGAGTTTTGAAGACGTCCTCCAGTGCGTTCGTGAACAGTTTCGGGGATATGACATCCCCCTGTCTCACTCCTCTGAGCAACTGTATAGGACTTGTCTTTTGGTTTTGGACTTGAACAGATATCGATGCCACGCTGTATAGGCTCCTCAACACCTGCACATAACGCCAATCGACCTGGCATCGCTGCAAGGATTCCAGAACAGCCCAGATCTCGATGGAGTCGAAGGCCTTCTCGTAGTCCACAAAGGCAAGACACAGCGGCTGGTTATACTCATGAGACTTCTGTATAACCTGCCGCACTGTGTGGATGTGGTCTACGGTACTGAAACCTTTTCGAAATCCGGCCTGCTCCGGCGGCTGGAAGGCGTCAAATCTTGAGGCCAGACGATTTGTGAGCACTCTGGAGAACAACTTGTAGACGTGGCTTAGGAGCGCGATAGGCCTATAATTCTTCAATAGGGTCTTGTCTCCCTTTTTGAAAAACAAGGCCACCACGCTCTAACAAAGGTAATACATTATTTATTAAATATATGCGATAAATCACGTTTTCTTGTAAAAATTAATAGAAATCGGGAAGTCTCTCAAAATTATTATCAGTTTTTACTTATTTTGAGATCTGTTAATTTTGATAGTTGTAACAAGACTATTTTACAACCATAATATTCAGTATACAATATTGTATGATTTATTTTTAACTAACCAAATATGTATTTATTATCATGAACAATAGAATTAATAGATAATAACAAAACTAGTCTATATATACATACATAATACGTATTTGGTTGTTTCACTGATGATCAGATAGTATATAGACGTAGACTTTTGATTGTTTTAGAATAATGCTAACATATATTTCATCTTTTACAATATCTTACACTAAAAATGTAATTTTTCATTCCTAATAACTACATTATATAAAGACATAAATTAAAATATCTTGTCTCTCTCTTATACCCATATTGTAATTATGTTAAAGAACACATATAATATAAATTAATGATGAAATATATGTATGTTATGATCTTACAACATAGCTTTCATAGGATGTATGTTATAAAATTAGTGAAATACATTCGTTACACTGAATAATACATTTCTAATAGCACTCTAAATATACACTTAAGTTCATGAAAGGCGAGTTAGGACTTACAAAGTGTATTTCACTAATTCTACAACATACTTTTTTCATGGGTAAAGTTAGCTATAGTATATTCGCTTTAAGAAAATAGTGACGTCATCAAGTCTCCATGATTTAACCAATGAGATTTTATAGGGGTTGTCTGTTATTGGTCAATGTGACTTCTTTTCTCATTTACTCACGTCTCATTGGTCAGTTTGACCTCTGATTATCATGACGTCACTATTTACTTAACGCGAATAGACTATAGTACATTTTGTTACACAATTCAATACACGACTGTTATAACATTGCTTTTACGTGAATAAAATAATAATATTTGAGACACCATTACACTAATTGAACTAGCCCCTTGATAAGTTTTGCATTTAAGACTTGTGAAGGTACTAGTCATTATCATCAGCCTGTATGCATCCACTGTTGGAGATAGGCCTCCCCCAAACGACGCCACTTCTCCCTGTCAGTGGCCGTTCGCATCCATTCGATGCGGCCAACCTGCGCAGGTCGTCTTCCCATCTTGCCATACAAGTCAATGTATATTTATTAAAGAGTTTAAGTAATATTATAACAGTGTTGTTTAGAAATATTACTCCAAGTGGTTGGTACTGATGTTTGATATGAACTAGTGGGTACTTGGATGATCAAACTTTAGTAGGTATTATAGATATATGAATTTAGTGTTTGTTAGAGTCCTTTCTAAATATTTTTTTCTTAATGTTAACAGTGAATTTGATAAGTAAAAGTAAGATTTTAGATTTTAAATGTATAATATTATATACTTTCATGGTAACTCAAGTCTTTGTTTATAACATAAGTATTTAATTGTTTTTTTATTGTACTAAAATTGACGTAACTAGATTAAAAATACCAAAATTTTATCTGGCAACACTACATTGAGCTCAAGGCTAACATTTCAATATATTTAGCCACAAACTCTTAATACCATCAACTAGGTATAACTGGGACTTATGCCATTAGAAAGGACTCATATTAATTAAGATAGTACACAATTCCGTCTTATTAATCACACCTTTCACGCTATCATTAACACACATATGTCAACACTGTCAGTGTGACGTGACTCTTTACGACTGACATTTGCAAAATCAAATATGGCACCCATAAGTCATCGGTGTCAGTTATATTAGACACATGACAGTTTTTTCAAGTTAACACACATTTTTCACCGCTGTCAGTTAGAATTAACAGGTTACGACTGACGTTTATAAACAAAGTGACACTTACACGAAGGTATCTTCTTGAAAACAGTCTTTGCCATGAAGTCCAGAAACCTCTGCGCGTAGAAACTAGGCCGGTGTACTGAGACCGTGTCCTGTAAATGAAAATACATATACGCTTACTGTTTTGGTCTAGAGGGCTTGATTAAATGTCCATAGGTTAACTTTAGCGAATGTTATGACGCATAAGGACTAAGAGTATTCCTTTTCAATTAATTATTAATAAAACTAGTTGGATTTTTCGCCTATTATCCAAAAACAACTTAAACTGAAACTCTATAGTATTGAACTATTTCAGATTAACAGAACAATTAACGAAAATATTAGGTGTTAAAGACATAATTGTATATCTATATCTACAAGCACTAAACACGATACTCTTTACCACCAACCCAGTCAAGTCTGAACCACTTAAGCTATAATGAACATAGTCTTTTACTATCCAACGTAATTCTCTCACATACATATACATTCACGTCCTTTAATCCCTTTACAGGTGGAAAGAACCATGGAGATAAGAAAATATAAAGAAAGAAAGAAAGAAAGAAAGAAAATACTTTATTCACTGCACAACTGCACAAATTACATTAAATACACAAACAATAACAATAAACATAAAGAATGAAAACCATTGATGCAGTGAAAAGGTGCTGCCTCAGTATACGATGCAGCTAGGCTGCATCACTGGTCCTCCGGCAGCACCCGATTCGAAGACTGTCACAAGCTGCATATAATAAAGATAATAAACGTACACACAATTATATAATTGTAATAAACATCGCAATAATTACTTACATAACTACTTACAAAACATATATATAAATATATATACGCATGTAAATATATGTACACATACATATATAAATTAATTCAGGAACATATTTAGAAACATACATATACATACCACTACAACACATACAACCATATAATGTATACAATTTAAACTCAATACCTATATATCCAGTACATCACAATTATCACTTAACCACACATAAATATATTTCATATACAGACATATTAAAACAAACACATTTATATAAATATCTGGTATTTGCACCGACAAGGCTAGACATAGGTAGGATTTAGGGTAAGGATTTTTGTTGCTCCAGCAGATAAGCCTTAAACCTACGGCAGAAGACTGTCCTAGAAACAACGTCACGGATAGGTGGCGGTATATCATTCCAGCACTTGGACGCAGCGAACTTGAAACATCCCCGAAACGCTGCCGAATGGTGCACTGGCAAAGTAGCCCTAACCTTAAAGTGACGGGGGTTCGTTGACCACTTGAGTTTTTGGTACAAGTAAGAAGGGCTCTCCGACCGAATGACACCAAACAACAACGCCGCGAAGTGCAGCCGCCTCCGCGACTGCATGTTCAACAAGTTCGCGTCGTTCAAGTACGGAGTGATGCGGGATCGGCGAGGTATATGAAAGCAAAAACGGGTGCATGCGTTTTGAACCCGTTGTATCAGTTTCCTAGTTCGACCAAGTATACAGCTACCATAAACAACATCACAGTAGTTAAGCCTCGACAGTATCAACGTTTCACTCAGACAGACACGCAAGTCGATACTGAGATATTCGCGGATATTGTAAAGCACCTTTAAACGGTAGAAGCAGTTCCCGACCATACTGAGGACGTGCTTCTCAAAACGAAGCTCACCATCCATCAGTAAGCCCAGGTTCCTAACCTCCTCCACCGCTTCTATGACGTTGTCCCCGACAACTATAGCATTGGTAGAAAGGACATCCATCGTACTTCGAATTTGCGACCGACTTCCAAGAACTAAAACCTTAGACTTGGAAGGGTTCAGCGTAAGACCACTCCTATCAGACCAACGCGCAATTCGTTCGAGCTCAGAATTAATGCTCCGTATGCATTCCGACATTCCCGAAGGCTTGGCGGACGCATACAGCTGCAAATCATCAGCGTAGAGATGATATCGACTGCTTTCGATACTGCTAACGACATCCGCGCTATACAGTATAAAAAGCAGAGGACCTAAGATAGAACCCTGTGGAACTCCCCTCGTCAACACACGAGGGGAAGACCACCGAGTTCCACCGTCCATCCCCCGCAGCCCAACGACTTGCGTTCGATGAGATAGATAACTGTCGAACCACTTCACAGCACCGGTAGAAAAACCATAATACGACATCTTGGATAATAGCAAGGGTATGCTCAGACTATCGAAAGCTCTAGAAAAATCGAGTAATACATTAGGGTGCTCATGCCATCGCCCTGGGCCTGCAGAACGTCGTCGACCACATTCGCCAAGGCGGTCGCAGTAGAGCGGCCCTTCCGGAAGCCCGATTGATATTCGGGCAAAATACCGTTTTCTTCTAGATATTTCGTAAGCTGATCACTCACAACCCTCTCCACTATCTTTGACACACATGGAAGGATACTTATGGGACGGAGGTGGGAGATATCAGTCGGGTTAGGTATTTTCGGCAACGGCAGGACCCTGGCAGCTTTCCAACTGGTCGGAAAGATACCAGTGCTGAGGCTCCTGTTCACAATCGCTGTCAATACGTCAATAGTCACTGGTAATGTCAATAATAGCATGTCAATGTCAATGTCGTCAACACCCTTGGCCCTCGTCTTGATCGCCGAAACAATCTTTGTCACCGCTGTAGCCGAAACCGGCTTCAACGAGAAAGACGAAGAACCAAACCGGTGAAATTCATAATATGTCAAGTCACTAATAGTCACGTCTGCTTTTCCAGGTATGTCCAGGAAATGCCTGTTTATAGAGTCAGGATCGTCAAAAAATTGTGGCAAGTCAGTTTGGTTATTGTCAGTAAGAATTAACTTTTTTAAGTGTTTCCACAATGTCTTTGAGTTAGTCCTGTTATTAATTGTCTTGTCAAAATATGCCTGTTTTTCAGAACGCAGAGCCTGAACGACAAGTCGTTTCAGGTCCTTATAGTACTGCTTATGTGCCTCGATTCCAGTACGCTTGAAACGCCTGTAAGCGTTGTCGCGTAGCCGCATCATAAGCAGTACAGTGCTCGTCAACCAAGGCTTAGGAGCATCCTTCACCAAAATACTCCTGTCCGGGGCGTGTTTGTTAAAAAGTCGTGTTATATTGTTAGTCAAGAAAGTTACCATGTCATCAACGTTATCATGAGTTGTCATACTGGTCCAGTCTATTTCAGTTAAGTCATTGTTAAATTGGTCCATGTCAATGTCCTTCAGCGGCCGGTACACAATGTGTTTTGGTACTGGTCCCTTCCGCTTCAGGTCAAGTTCAGCCAAAACGAAGGCATGTCTGCCTAAGTCAGGGCTGTGTCGTATGTCAACAGACCGAACCAGTGCGTCAGTTATTATCAGGTCAATTGTACTTTGTGAATGGTTAGTAAAGTGAGTCGGTTTGTTTACATGCTGTGTTAGTTTTAAGATTGTCATAAAGTCCGTCAAAGATTTAAAGTTTCTGTCATGTATGTTATTTATATTAATATTCATGTCACCTACTAAAACAAGTTTGTCATAATTATTAAAAGATGTCACGGAGTTAGTCAATGCGTCAAAAAAGTCGTCAGCGTCATGCCAGGGCGGCCGGTAAGCCGTCCCAACCACGAGCCGGGTGCCACCAACTACGACGCGGAACCACATTTGTTCCACCGTGGGCGACACGGGGTGGGAAACCAGGCACGCACGCAAGCCTCGCCGCAGGTAGAACCCAACGCCACCCCCGCGGGCACGCACGGAGCGCGGCCGCGGCACATGGCGCAGGCGATACCCGGGAATGGAGGGCGCGCGCCCCTCGTCGCCTCCCTGCAGCCACGTCTCGTTGATGGCCACCAACTCGCAGTCTGCACGAAGAACCACCGCCTCCAGCTCGTCATGGCCGGTCCCCAGCGAGCCCGCATTAAACAACCCAATCTTGAATCGCTTAATACGAGTCATGGAAACCGTGGAAGGAAATGTCTGCATAAACCAACGATTCATAAAGATACTTAAACATAATATAACTTTTTACAGTACATACACATATAAATTTAAAACTTACATAAACGTAAAATGTTTTAAATAATAATTTAAAACATATTTTATACACATACATATGAATATAATAATTATAATATATGATAATAAAATTAAATATATAGGCAGCGACACAGACATCAAACCGCACCGAACCAAAGGCATCCATCAGAACATGGTTCACAACAAATAAACAATAACAAAAAAGAACACGTGTACATAAAAAGATTATCAAACACAAACAGGGAGAGAGCCAAAAACCCTCTCCACGTCCTCTTCCTCCCGGATGCGGTGAACAGGGGCCCCATCCGCCTTGCGCGCCAGCACTCGCCCGTCACGAGTCCAGACGAAGCGCCAGCCGCAAGCCTTGGCCCGCTCGCGCGCTCGTCCGAACAGCTGCCGGTTGAGGCGGGTGAGGCGCTCGTTCAGGTAAAACCTGCGAGGCTCTCCCGGCAGACCCATGTCCGCGGTGGTCGCTCCACGGCGCACGCGGGCCGCGCGGATCAGCTCCTCGCGAGTCGACCGCCGCGCAAGCCGGACTACTATAGGCCGTGGTCGACGATCTGGTCCACCAGCGGCTCCAGCGGCATCGCGCAGCGGCCCCATCCGCACGGCGCTGACCACGTCGCGCTCGTCCAGCGCCACGCCCAACTTCGCAGCTACCAGCGCCGCCAAGTGTGACGGATTCTCACCCGGCACCTCCGGCACGCAACTGAGCTGAACATCATTGGCCAGCAGGTCCTGGTCCCTCTCCGCTAACTGATGCTGGAGCTCATGGATGGCTCGCTCCAGAGGCTTAGTAGCAGCCGAGAGGACGGCATCGTCCAGCGCAGCAACATCCCCTGTCCTCCCCTCCAGCGCGACCAGACGGCGCTCGAGATCGCTAACTTTGTTGCTGACGAGCGCGATCTCCCGCCGCATATCCCGGCGGAATTCCTGCAGCTCGTCCCGCAGTCCTACGCGTAGCTCCGCCATGGCTGCAACCATCTCTGTCCGGAGTAGTTGCATCTGCGCAGCGATGTCCCCTGCCATCGGTGACGGTGTTCGGCTCAAGTCACCGGAGTCCTCGGGATCCGGCACTGCTTGCACCAGGCGCACGGGAGTGTTCTCGTTATCAACCCTCGGTCGCACGCGAGCGCACTCTGGACAAGTCCATTTATTGCGGGCAGCCTTAGATTGCCTTTTGTAGGCGCTCATGGTCATCCCTAAACATTTGTAGTGGTAGCTACCACTACAGCTGCTGCAATCCATGATCTCCGAGGCAGACACAGTTTTTTTACAAGCTAAACAGTTCATTTTCAAATTGTTCAGTTCAATAATAATAATAATAAAATAAAACAAAAACGAAAGAAAATAAAACAAAAACGAAAAATTAAATAAAATAGAAAAAAAAAAAAAGCTTTTAAATAACTATTGAATAAGTACACTGAGATTCGAACCACTTGATCGTTACTTAGCACTGTTAAATTCTATTGTTACCAACTGAGCCACCGCTCGCTATTCTGTGCGGTCAAAAATTTGTTAGAGGTTAAAGTTAATTTAATAATAAGTATATATTTTTGTTAACTACCCACGATATTTTGGGTACGTAATCTGTTTTCACTATAATCAACACTAAAATCCCATAAAAACACTATTTTAATAAGTGAAAAGGACACTGCACTGTAACTATAGCGATACAAGATATTTGAGATTGATTCTGGGCTTTTAAACACTATTGCTGAATTAAATTAGCGGACGTTAATAAAAGCTTAACCACTTAGTCTGACACTCGTGACAGTTCAAATATCTCTTATTAGCATGAATATTGGGGTCGTGACATCATAAGAAACATTGTCCAAGTTGATAATCTATCACCCTATCGATCCCTTTTTCCCCTAACCCTAAAACTAGTTAGTTCCTTTTACGTCTAAGCACAAGGCATAATCGACGAGACAGAATCGTATGTCTATATTCAATATGTATGAATGTCAATGAAGCGAAAGTGGTCTGTCAGGATCGAGACAAACGGGGATCCGTGATCTCTGCATACCCCTCTACAGGGAATCAGGCGTGATGTGTATGTATGTGTGTATATTCACCATAACCACAATTCTCTATTTAAACCGCACTTACCCCGTCATGAATCATGCTCTTCCACGTATGCTCGAGCTTCTTCCGGAGCCGGTAGCTCTGCAGGATGTCGATGATACCTAGGAAGAGAAGCAGACGCTCGCCTCGCGCGTTCCTTGCTGGGATACCACCGGGGCTGCAATTTAGATTGAGGTATTGGACTATTCGGTATGAGCAATAGTCAAATTTAGCAAAACCATAGTTCAGTAGAATCGCTATCATAGTTCAATTGTGTTAAGTTGTTAGTAAGGAGTAGCAAAATTGACAAATTTCGACGTTGTAATGGAATTTAATTTAAGTACGGTAGAATTTCAATGTTAAGAGACAACCAGTGTCAGACAAATGTTTTGACTTTCAATAAATGTACTGTACTTGTACTTATGTTGAATAAAAACATTTGACTTTGACTAAGTGCTATCAAACTACTACTAAAGTTCGATTGTTATTCTACTAACTACGAATTTTCTAAAATGCATTCGTAGATTTCGGTCCCTAGACCGGCATTGCAGTCTGGCAGTGCCATTACACTGATTGAACTTTCATTGTCCTGTAAATTTTATCGCCTATCGAAGAGATAAGATTATGATATAAGATTATTATAAGAGATTATAAAAAAGTTCTTTTCTATCTTAACACGGTTGAATGGTATAAGTAAAAATCTCTAGTTACTAAGACTATCGTGGGTACTGAACATTTGCAAGATGCGATTATTTACAGCACATAGACATGTATGTAGAAAGGTCATATCCGAATACGAATGCATGGTTTACCTGTCAAGTGGAATTTCGATTATAAGGTAAAAAGTAGGGTTTGAGTGGCCATAGTCCAAAACAATATTCCGTTTTTGACGGAGTCAATCTCCAATTTATCCCGAATACGTTTTTTCGCACGAGAGTGCTTATGTATGTATGTTCCGCGGGGGCCGGGCCAATAGGAGATATGACATTCAGATAGATGCAATAATGAAAAAGGGTGACGTTAGAAGTATCTATAAGCACCGTGTGTGTATGAGTGATAATTAATCCAGAGTTGGATTATGATTACAAGGTAAAAAGGGGCTTTCTAGTGGCAAATACAACACTATACTCAATTTCTGATGTCTTTCAATCTCTAACTATTCCGAATGTGATTTTTGGATCTGAATGCATATGTATGTATGTAGGGGCCACATCAAAAGACATATGAAAGTCAGATAGACGCTACAATGAAAAAGGGTGACGTTAGGTGTACCTATAACCGCCGTCAATGTCAATGAAGCGAAAGTGGTCTGTCAGGATCAGGACAGATGGGTTTCCGTGATCTCTCCTATAGGGAATCAGGCGTGATGTGTATGTAGAATGGCAGATATACTCACGGCACGTCATCTTCCTCATCAATAGGTTCGCTCTCAGCTTGTATACTCTCCATGGCTGTAGAATGTGCCACCAAACGCTGTCTGTTTATGGATCTGTAATAGTATAACAAGAATTTTAATACATACATACAGGTATATTATATTAGGCTTAAATAAGGAAAGTATTGCGTTAGGCATGCCTGTTAAGATAGATAGATAGTATTAGTAAAATAAATAATAGTTACGCCCGTTTCCTCACAGAATTACGCTTATTTTTGGCGGACCTGACAAACCACTTTCGCTTCGTTGACATTCATTCATACACGAAAACCTTATACATTCGTTTTCAGTTACTAAAATCAACCTTTTTTAGTATATAGCCATTTGAACGTCATAAGACTTTAAGACACAAAAACAGGGAAACTTATCTATGAATAATTAAAGGGACTTCTATTAGAACTTAGAATACTAACAAATCTCCCTTGATTCACTCACACCCATTAACCTTCACATACATGCTCTTCTGTTCTTCACTACGTACACCCGCCTTGAGAACAATGTTTCCAATTTGATCTGTATAACCTCTACATATTGCTATATTATGTAGTGTTACATAGTGACTTATAATATAGTTGGAATCGTACATACATACACATCACGCCTGATTTCCTGTAGAGGGGTAGGCAGAGATCCCCATTAGTCCCGATCCTGACAGACCACTTTCGCTTCATTGACATTCATACATCTTCTCATACACATTCGGCGGTTATAGGTACTCCTAAAGTCACCCTTTTTCAATATAGCTATATATGTTGGAATCAACGTTTATTTACTGCCTGTTGTACACTCTTGGACACACATACATTAGAATTTTTATACTCTTAGCGGTATGCCAGTTTTCTAAGAACATAGTCTAATATTAGTCTATAGTAGTCACAAAGCATATTAGTAGAAATAAGTGTTCACATGCTTTAAACTTTGGAAGGAATGACAAGGACAGAGTTATGATTCATGCGTTTAGTATAAGTTAGAAAGAGATCTCTATATTCTAGTTTAGAAGGTTAAATTTAGATAGGCGGTTCACGTTGTTATTTGTATATTTTTGGGTAATATATAATAAAATATTATATATAGCTTAACTTATACTACAAAAAAGATATAAAAATATTAAACTACAACTAACTCTTGATCTATATACCATAATAATATAATAAAATTAGAAATGGTACAAATATTATAACTATTTAAAGAGTGCTTTAAAAAATCAAAAAGAGAAATAATTTATACCTACAATATAAATACAACTAGATGCTATTCTTTCCAGCATGTCGTAAGAGGCGACTAAGGGACTAGGGCTGAATAGAAACAATCAGGTAATAGGATAGCAACCTGACACAAATGTTCCTTATAAGATCACAACCTCTAAATGTATGCTAAAAAGAGGTCATTTTCAGCTAGAATAATTAAATTAGTCTCTCGAAAGTTCTGTACACCCCGAAAGGGATTAATGAACGTGAATGTATATAAATATAATGTAATATATATGTATGTATATATATAAATACACTAAATACTCCAAAAATACAAATAACCAACGCGCCCATAAGTGAGAAAGAGAAACATATTTCCATGATATCATACTGTGCTCTTTTCACTTGCGATCCGAAATCCTTTGAGGTCTGCGATCTGAAAGTAGGAGGAGGTTGCATACATGAGGACTTATGGTTACGTAAAAGGTGAATAAGGAAAAAGGGGTCTAAAGTATATACGCATTCAGAAAATAGTGACATCATAGTTATTTTTAAACACTCGCGATTCATACTCATTTTATTAATTATGTGAGACCGGGTCAAATCATATGCATAGGCCGTGGTCGCGGGAAGACTGTGTTCCCTTCAGTCTTCCCGCGACCACGGCCTATGCAACCGGGTCGAAACGTCGGGCACAATAAAGGTAATCACATATCTTTATAAATTTATCGTGATTTGACCCGGTCTCACATAATTAATATAGTGACATCATGTCGCTACGATTTGACCAATAAGACGTGACAACGGTTGTCTGCGATTGGTCAACGTGACTTTTTTCTCATTTACACACGTCTCATTGGTCAGCTTAACCTCTGTATATCATGACGTCACTTTACTTTATTTGCTAAACGCGAATAGCCTACAGTGTGTATGATCTTACTGGGAAGTATGCTATAGGTTTAATTAATGGCAATAGTTGGGACATTTGAGTGGTAGTAACAATATATTTATAAGTATGGTGTAAAAATCATAATAGTAAGATAATCATAATGGTACAATAACAATTGACGGGTATTTCAAAATAAAAATTAATACGCAACTAATATTGCCGGGATGAACGGCAGCTAGTGAGCATTCTTTTTATGTTCCACACAGTATAAAACAAAGTCGCTTTCTCTGTCCCTATGGCCCTTTGTATGCTTAAATCTTTGAAACTACGCAACGGATTTTGATGCGGTTTTTTTCAATAGATAGAGTGATTCAAGAGGAAGGTTTATATGTATAATAACATCCATTAAATAGTGGAGTAGGCTATATATTTTATACCCGTGCAAAGCCGGAGCGGGTCGCTAGTATTATATGCATTTAGAAGTAGACATATTCTCTAACCTAGTCCTGTTGAGCCCACTCTTGGCCTCTCCTTCTTCGTCACTCTGCGCCGCGTCACTATTCTTCTTCTCTGCCTTCTCTCGGTGAGCTTCGTCCAGATTGTGAATGCCCACGAGAAGAGAATAGTCCATTATCTATAAGAAAACAAATGTATGGTAATGCATATGTATACATTCCCGTACTTTCGATGCATACGTATACATTCACGTCCTTTCTTGTTGGATAAAACATAGGATTAATGAAAACATCTCATTAGTCACTTATAGAATGAATAATGTGGTGATGTCATTTGAAACACTGGTGACAAGTTGCTAGTCAATCGCCCAATAGATTTCATTTATACCAGGTTCCTTAGTTACCAGACTAGCACGGGACCGTAATATTACGTGTGTATACACACACATATACATTATTGTGCCTCCACCGGGAATCACACCCGGGGCCTCAAGGATAGCGTTCAGGCGTCTAACCGATCGCGCCACGGAGGTTTAACAGATCTTCATGTGCTTATTTTATTTACTATGAGAGACCGGGTCATATCACGATAAATTAATAAATATCACAATATATCTTTATTAATTTATTAATTTATCGTGATATGACCCGGTTTCTCATAGTTAATAAATGAAAAATAAATTAGATAATTAGATAAATGAGTATAAATCGCGGGTGCTTAAAAATAACTATTCATGTGCTTTCATTCCTTAGCTAGTCGACCTTCTTTTTACCGCAGACTCGAGCGAATACACTACTTACTTACTACCTTGTTGGTACTAAAACCTATTCACATATTATTGACGACCTCCGTGGCGCGATTGGTTAGCAGCCGGAACGCTAATCGTGAGGTCCCGGTTTCGATTCCCGGTGGAGGTAGAGTTAAGAACTACGCTTTCCTTCTGCTTTCCAGTCTGGTCGTTGATTATATATGCTTTATATATTTAGCTGTTTAATATGTATATATTTCTTAAATATACGTTGACTAGTACCCTTAACACAAGTCTTAACTGAACTTACCAAGGGGCTAGTTCAATTGGTGTAATAATGTCCAAATGTTATTATTATTACATGTATATATACACATTCATGTATACATTATTCTGCCTCCACTGTGAACAGGTAGTTATACAATAACGCCACGGAGGTTTAACAAGTCATCGTGTGCCGTGACTGAATTGTTTTTACTCTCTTTCTTTCAGCTATTTAGCATTCATTTTACATTCCAAACTCGAGCGAATACACTACTTACTTACTACCTTGTTGGTACCAAAACCTGACATACCTTGATATTGATATACCTTATATTGATGATATTGTTATACCTTGGCTATATGATACTATTCACATACCTTGAAACTTTCCAGCACCCGACAGTCCCTTTGCATGGTCTTTATAAGGGCATTATACGTATCAGCTTCCAAGAATATCCCTTCAGTGTGATGTTCCATGAAATCCAAGTCTTTGTAAGTCGGCGACCGCTTTTGCCTCTCGCTTTTGTTCGCCTGCAATGCGGTTAGGGAGAACGGGATGTGAGATGTAAAGGTTAAAGATACGTTTCGTGGATACGTAGATTGCGTTGTGCAATGATATGATATATAATACATACATACACATAACGCCTGATTCCCTGTAGAGGGGTAGGCACAGAATTTGTCCCGAACCCGACAGACCACTTTCGCTTCATTGACACTCATACATCTTCTCATACACACTCAGCGGTTATAGGTACTCCTAACGTTACTCTTTTTCAATATAGTCTCTATCTGACTGTCATATGTCTTATTGGGCCGGCCCCTACGTAACCGCCCTTCCACTTTACTCATATATATTCCTTTACAAACCGTTGTCTAAAGTTCTCAAATGTACAAACAATAATAATATTCCTGACATAAAAAAAACATAAACATACGCTTCACGACTTGTGTATACCCACTCCCTTTTTTATTATGGCGGGGTAGTCAGAGGCTTGAATGCCCATCTCCGAAATTTCGAAGGCATGTTAGGTATGGGTCACTCGAAGCCCGCGTATCACCAGATAGACAGCACCCAACGTGATAGCTAGTGAACTGTATCGCCGTATACAGGCACTGACTATTACCTATCCTGAAGGATAGGCAGGTTTCCTCACGATGTTTTCCCTCACCGTTAGCGACTGTAAATTATGTACGTAAATGAAAAACACATTTGAATTACATTATCATTATTCCTGACATCTATTCCTGTATATGTATGTATGTAACCCACTAACCTTCCGCTTGTAAGTAGAGCCCTTGAGGTCATACTTCTGGTGCATTCTGACTGACGAGGGCAGGATGTTGTTCATGGCTATCAGCCTTACGTTCTTGCTGTTGCATTGGTAGCAGTACAGGCCGAAGAACTTCGGCAGAAGAGTGCGAGGGTTCTGAAATTGAATAGATATATTGAATTGAATTGAAGATAGGTTTAAAGAATTGACTTGAAAGACTTCAAAATAATGCAAAGATTGAAAAACTGTAGTCTGGGACGCAAAAGAATGCAAACTAGTTAGACTTACTAGTAGACAGTTTGCTAGCCTATCGCCCAACCATCTATTAATAATAATAATAATATTTTAGGACAATATTAAACCAACTGAACTAGCTCCATGGGAAGTTCATTTAAGACTTATGTTAAGGGTACTAATCAACGTATATTTAAGAAATATATACTTATTGTAGATGGATAAATACATATATATTTATTTAACTCTTTATTGTACACATAACACTTAAACAATATACACATTAATGATGGAAAACATAATTGTTATGCACAATTGGCGGCCTTATTGCTAAAGCAATTTCTTCCAGGCAACCGCAGTATATATAATCTAATATAGTATATATAATCAACGATCAGACTGGAAGGCAGAAGAAAAGCGTAGTTCTTTACTCTGCTTCCACCGGGAATCGAACCCGGGACCTCACGATTAGATCAATAGACAATCCCTATCTCACCTGATCCAGATTCAGGTAGTATCCAGGCAGCAGTTTCTGGAGAAACTCCCCCTCCTTGTGCTGCACCGTCTTGATGATGAACTCGTCATCGTTGGTGAGGTAGAAGATGCTGCCAGAGGCGCCAGGGTTACTCAGCTCCCGGAGCGGCGCGCTACACATCGACATCTGGCGGGGAAAAGGGGAAATAGTATTACGGTGAGGGAAAACATCGTAAGGAAACCTACCTGTCCCCGAACGGTATTAGTCAGTGCTTGTGAATGGCGACATGGCTTACCACATATACACTGACTATCTGGTCTAAACGTGGGTTCGAGGTGGCCGTAGAATTACAACCTACGCAATTGCGGAGATGAATACCTGAACCTCTGACTACCCCGTAATGGTTAATGGTCGTGAAGGCGTGTCTTTTGTAATATTTATTATATTATACGATTAAACAATAACAGACTACGAATACGATTAAAGAATAACAGTGCATATCATCACACATTATCTTCTATTTCTTATGGTATTTAGCGAAAAATAATCTTCATGATCCCCTAGGGACGTAAAACGAAAGCTAACCAGCTGCCGTTCTTCCCGGAATGTCTTCTAATCCTATGTCAACTTATTAATAATACAAGGGTGTACGCAGCGTGAAGAATAGACGAGCATGTATGAGAAAGTTAATGGGTATGAGTGAAGCAAGGGAGATTTGTCACCCATTCAAAGAGGCAATCCTTAGTCATTACCTATCCGGTTGGGCACGTAGAGGCATGAATATATGTATGATAAAAATACAACCCGTAAACACAATAACACAATAATGCTCACCCATTCACGACGCATTCAAATCACTTATAATACAAAAAAAACGTCTAATATCTAGAAACATACATACATACACGTCTCTACGTCTACTTAGGGATAGACAGAGACTATCGATCGCCACCTGAAAACACCCAGACATCTCTCTCACCTCACTCACACCCATTAACCTTCTCATACACGCTCTTCTGTTCTTCACACTACACCCGCTTTGAGAAGAATATCAAGCATCACTTACCAAAAAATCATCGGGCTGTATCCCAAACAAGTCCCGGAAGTATCTGAAGGCAATAGGCGCGTAAGTCTTGAACCGGAACTCCGAGTAGTGATGCGCCGGCGTATGGTTCGAACCCTCGTGGGGGAAGTTTGTGGTCTCCACTGTCATGAAATCCTGCATCAGAAGATCGCGTTCTGGCTTGGATGCGAGGCCGCCTATCGCGTGCTGTATGCCTGGTAACGAAGAAGTAATCTTTGATATGAATTAATGGCCACATTTTTTTAGTTCCAAATTAGTGGCGCTGTAGTCAACGGAGACCTGTCAAATGCCAACCGGACGTTTTCATAATGTAATCAAACATCTATTTGTTAAATAATTTATTTAAACATACGTATTATTAAATTATTTTAAATAAATAATAAATTAAACATATATATTTTTCCGACATTTTTATCATAAACAACGTTGAACTATTGATAAACAAATAGATTATTAAAAACTGATTAGAAATTGACACTTGACAGGTCTCCATTCTCACTAGCGCCCCTAGCGGGATAAAAAAGTGAGGAATGCTGCCATTATATATTAATGACCACCTCCGTGGCGCGATCGGTTAGCCGCCGGAACGCTAATAGTGAGGTCCCGGGTATAAACCGAATGCTTCAAAAAATGTATACACACTTTGAACTTCCATAGAAAATTTATTTACCGTTCTAAAAAGTTAAATTTCAGGAAAATAGAAAGCTGAAAGTCCAATGTTAATGAAACATAAATAACAAATGTTAATACTGTTCAAATTGGTGACCTGCATCAATACAATTCTGAGTACGAGTCACCACAGATTCTGTACATATCGTATCAAAACGTCCAATGAGATTTCTCTACACACTGCTTGAATCTCATTCCAAAGAATGTCTAGGTTACGTGGTTTACGTTTGTACACCTCATCTTTTACTGTGAAGAAATCCAGTGGTGTAAGGTCTGGACAAATTTTGATCCAGGTAAGCTCGTACGTCCCAGTGATAGTGTTCACCATAATTGTTGAAAATTAGCCTTGTAAAGCGGGAAACTACAATAGTTTAAAGTGTGTATACATTTTTTTGAACTGTAATGTGGCTACTAAATTGACTGAGCCTTGGATATGATTGAATTGGCCTAAATAATAAAAAATATATATTTTAAAATATATATTTGTCAATAATATTCCATATTACCCATCACGACTCTATTACTTATATAGTATTAGGCGACCTCCGTGGCGTGATCGGTTAGCCGCCGGAACGCTAATAGTGAGGTCCCGGATATATACATATTTAATCCTAGAAGCTTTGAAACTACCAGGACTACACGTAGCGTATTTAGTAGTGCCAGACTATCAGTTAAACTGTACATAAGAAGATTGTCAGTCCATCGTCCCATTATGGTCGTATTTTTGATAGGTATGGAAGTAACGTACACTAACAGGAAATAAGGTATTAAAATATATATCCTGTATGTGACAATAACTCAAAATGTCCTTGTTGAAAGAAAGGATATATAGTTTAAGGTAAATAGGTTCCGGGTTCAATGCCCACTGAATGTTGTATATTTTGAATATTTTTTATTCAGTAGAAAAGCGTAGTTCTTAACTCTGCCCCCACCGGGAATCGAACCCGAGACCTCACGGTTAGCGTTCGGGTGGTTAACCCATCGCGCCACGGAGGTCGTCAGGTGTTTAGATAAAAACAGAATCAAAGGTTAAGCTAACATCACTCAGTTTTTGCGACACTAATTATGTGTATGTATGTAACACGCAAAAAATTATGTAAAAAGTCAGTTTTCGGTATGAATCTTTGACCTTACATACATACATATATTAGAGTAGATCATATACCTAATTTAGAATGTAAAAGACTAAAGGACTACTCAGTGCTTCTTACGTATTTTCTACTAACCCTATTCGTAATTTCGATCAAAATTTGTCCAGGAAACCGCTGTTTACCATTGAATTCCCGTTCATTCGTTTAGGGTTCGATTCCCGGTGGAGGCAGGTGCATATATAGTATATATAATCAACAACCAGACTAGAAAGTAGAAGTAAAGCGTAGTTCCTAACTCTGCCTCCACCGGGAATCTTTGGGACCTCACGATTAGCGTTCAGGCGGCTAACCGATCGCGCCACGGATGTCGTCAAGAAATCCCTAATAGATATAGATTGCTCTGTTTATTCCGTTAGAGAAGTAGAGGCTTGAATATATGTATGTATTGTTCTCTAGTCTCAAGTTAAAACAAAATTAAGACGACAAGGAAAAACACTGATGAAACTGCAGTGTTTATTAATCTTGTAGCGTAAACGCAAGCTTAGTGTCAAGGTTTGACACCTTTTGTCACCTTTTACAAGAGTGGAAGAAAGGTAGATAGTTGATTTTCCTTCACGTCCCAGACTAGCACAAAACAGCGGCTGTAGCCCAGTGGGTAATACCTCGGACTTCTTATGAAAAAGGTCCTAGGTTCGAATGTCTGTTCTGGCATGTACCAATGAATGAAAATGTGTTTTTCATTTAAGTACATAATACAGTCGCTCACGGTGAGGGAAAACATCGTGAGGAAACCTGCCTATACCTCGAGATAGGTAGCCAGTGCTTATATACGGCGATACGGTTCACTACCTATCACGTTGGGTGCTGTCTATCTAGTGAAACGCGGGCTTCGAGTGACCCATACCTAACATGCCTTCGAAATTTCGGAGATGGGCATTAAAGCCTCTGACTAAAGCCATAATAAAAAGGGAGTGTGTATACACAAGTCGTGAAGCGTATGTATGTATGTACTAGCACAAAAGATAGAGAGATAGAAAACATGATAGAAAATGGTTAACATTAGAAGTACCTATAAACAGAGAATGATAGTAAAACAATGATGTTAAGTACCTATAACCACCGAGTGTGTATGAGTAGATGTATGAAGCGAAAGTGGTTTGTCTAGATTGAGATAAAATATTTCATTATTTAAAACCGAAAAATATAAATTTAATCACGTGACAGTGAACGCCAATCAGAGAGCGTGACGTCAGTCAGTGCGTGCGCCACTCAGACCAAGGAAACTAATGGACTTGTTATACCTATGTATTAGGCGTGTATACCTACAAAACACAATATGGCTGACTTAGTAGTGATGTACGACGTCCTCTAACTAAGCTCTCTTTATCGATAGTTTATAGTTTAATTAGACTAGTTAGAAAAGATCGTGCGTGGCGCAGTTGTTTGAGCGATTTATAACCGATTGTTCAAGTTAAGCAACGTCATGCGCAGCATAGGTCCCATTTGCATATAAATATATCCTTTAAATCTGGTTTTAAATTTTCAGAGCCAATAGCTTCGGTCCGAAGTATCTGCTTATATGGGTTTCTGGGTAACCTTGAACAAAATTTCGTGTCAGTATACTTGTAATAATAGAATAATATTATTTACTTCGACTAGGTCAAAATAACTATCGATAAACATCAAAACTGCCCAACACTAATAACCAAAACAAAAACAAGGTGTTTGTTTACAACTTAAATACGATCTGCGCAGCAGGAAGACTCAAAAAAAACCAAGTCAATTTGCTTAATTAATATTTATTACAAACTATATCTTAATTCTAAACTACACTAGTGATTCCGTTCGAAGTGGGAACAAGAATGAATAATCGTGAGAATAAAAATATGAGCTGACATAAAAATCGGCGGTCGAAGTAGATCGATAATGTGACGAGGATTCCGTGTAATAATAATCGTTAGCGATCCATGAGGTGTGAGCAACATTGTAGATGGTGGGATTATGTGAGCAACTTTGTAGATGGTCGGATTATGTAAGTACTTTGATCAAAGGTTTACAATATAACAATGACGTTAATTTCACAATTATGGGACGTACACAACACAGGAGAAGTATTAAAATATCATGAAAATCGTATTGCTAAAGATAACTTTATATATTAAATGTTTACGTTTTAATAAAAACAAACTTACCTATGAAAAGACAAATTAGGCTGATTTTAATTATTTCTGGATCCACAATTTATTATAGCACACTTTGGGATTGTATTTACTATATATTTGAACCAAATAACTATAGTTTTAATGAAAAATAACTTAAATACGCATTTATTTTATGAAAATAATTCCGTAAACTGTTTTGTTTACATGCTTTTAGCTAAACACAAAATGGCGACTCGACACGTCTGTGACGTCATCCAAAAAGATTGACAGTTCGAACACACGTTCCAAATTAGTGCTTTTTCTTTCCATGAATTGAAAAACTCATTATAGTTTCCTTGGTCTGAGGTGCGCCATTGTTGTTGTTGACGTTTTAGTAGTAAATACACAAACCCAGTAACAATTATTCGCCGATTTTTGCAAAAAAACTTCTGAATTATCGATATTTCAAAAGGTTGAGATAAATAGCTATGGAGTCCGGATTTAGTAAAGCAAATTCGACTAATCTACCAAAAATGTACGCTGTTATGCTCGGAACATTTTTCGCAACTAACAGTGATTTTTGTTCTTCGGAATTTCGCAACGTTAAGACTTCAATGTAAGTAAACAGAAATGTAAACATTACTTAGTAAGCATTCATTCAGTTTACTAAATAAAATGAGTTATATTTAATTTTCCTGAAATAAAGACTTTGATTTTAGGTTATTTTTGACTTAAAATAAAACAACTAATACAAAAAATTGTTTTTTATTAAGATCCCATAACAAATATTATACCTATCCTATGATAAAAATAACACAATCTTATATTACACTCTTATATAATAAAGGATATATATTATTTTTCCAAAATAAGATTAACTTTTCACTGATATTTTGTACATATTTATGATCAAATGGCACATTTATAATTTCCACTTGTTTATTCTTAACATAGTCAGGGTCAGCTACACAAAAGTATCCACTTTTCATAGCTGTTAGGTACATTTGCAGCTGCATCTGAGCATAACATCTCTTTGAAGGCTGGCCATTGTATATATAGTTTTTATAAGTTTTGGCACTTATGGGACATTTTATTTCAACAATATTGCCATCACATAATCCGTCTGGAGTGCCAGCGATCATGGGGTAATGACTACTCAATATTTCGCTGCAGTCAGAAGATGATTTGGTTTGCAGTGAATGCACAGAAGGTGAGTGACTGCTGATACCTCCTGACCATAGAGAAATCTCACCATCTGAGGGCTCATCCTCGGTAAATATATTTCTTGTTATTTTACCCGTCTCCGCAGGTCTTGATTTCTTGAAAGTCTTTGACAAGGATATTTATAATACACAGTCTAATCTCTTTCAGTCTTTCTCCGTATTTGTTCATTCATGGGAACTCTTACAAACAATTTGTTTGGTGTCACTTGTGCTTTTACACTCAGGCACTACGCAATACTTATAAAACATGGAATTCATTTTTAAATTATTAAATGTAAAAAAAGTATTCACGTTCACGGTTTGTTTTGGTTTGGACGCACTGAATGACGTCATTGAAGACGCCATGACAGTTTAGAGCGTTTTCATGAAATATTCGAACAGGTTTTTTAAAAACCGTAAATAATTATGTTAGTGATTGATTATTGTAGAAATATTAACTTATTTCCGATATATATGTAAGAAAGAAAAGAATGAACCACTAATTACATTTTAGGACACAAGCCTATTACGATCTATAACCAACGAGTGTGTATGAGGAGGCCGAAAGATACAAAGATACATTCTTAGATAGTTGACACATTGAAAAAGGGGGACATTAGAAGTACCTATACCCGCCCAGTATGTCTGAGTTGTTGTATGGATGTGAATGAAGCGAAAGTGGTTTGTCTAGATAAACAGGGATATGTGCCTGCCGTAAAGGAATGGACAAAAATATCAGTAACAAGTCAAGTTCAATGGGGGCTGGTAGAGGCATGAGTGATTATCATAGGTTAGTAGAATTGTTATTCAGTTTTCACTTACAGTTCACAGATCAGGTGTGTGTATTAGTCACATACACTAACACCTTTATTGATGCAGAAAGAAATTCAGAAACAATCATTTACGGGGTCACTTTAATCATTATGTAGGGGCCGGCCTAATAAGACATATAACAGTCAGATAGAGACTATATTGAAAAAAGGTGATGTTAGGTGTACCTACAACCGCCGAGAGTGTATGAAAAGATGTATGAATGTCAATGAAGCGAAAGTGGTCTGTCAGGATCGGGACAAATGGGGATCCGTGATCTCTGCCTACCCCTCAACAAGGAATCAGGCGTGATGTGTATGTATGTATGTTTAATCATTACGAGAGAACCGATTGCTGCTAATCACCTAATAGATCACAATCTGCTTCAACAACATGACATTTTTCCTGGCATGTCATAGAAGGCGACCAAGGGTCTAGGGGTCGAAAGTCTTTTGTAGGGCAGGCTAGCAACCTGTCACCTATGTTACATAAGACTTCACAATGCCAATATTTATGCTAAAAAGTGACCCAGGGGTGATATTACATGTACATGTGAAGTTGTTGAAGCTCAAAAGGGATTAGAGGATGTGAATATACTTATATTTACAAATGTATGTATATTTAGAAAGAGACAATGTAACTATTTTTTTAAAATAATTTCTATCTATCTATATATTCTATCTATTCTATTGTAGTTAAACAAAATATTTAATTCATTTCAAATATAATGTCTCATTAAATTAGTAACCAACTCACCAAGCTGTATGGACCCCATAATCTGCGAGGACTGGATCTTCTTGTAGGTGATCTCGCCTCCCTCCCCCACACGCCGGTGCCCGATCTTGCGATCCGACTTGTGCACCTTGCTGATCGCCCCCAACGGGCCCACTGCCGGCTGGATGTATGGACAACGGTATGTTAATATAACAATAATATTTGGACATTATTACACCAATTAAACTAGCCCCTTGGTAAGTACATTTAAGACTTGTGTTAAGAGGGTACTAGTCAATGTATGTTTAAGAAATGTATCCATATTATATATAGATAAATACATAACTAGCATATATATAATCAACAACCAGACTGGAAAGCAGAAGAAAAGCGTAGTCCTTAACTCTGCCTCCACCGGGAATCGAACCCGGGACCTCACAATTAGCGTTCAGACGTCTAACCGATCGCGCCACGGATGTCGTCTTGTAACTAATACTTATCAGCGTTGCATGTGTACATATTCCATTTACGTACATAATTTACAGTCGCTAACGGTGAGGGAAAACATCGTGAGGAAACCTGCCTAACCCTCGGGATAGACAATAGCCAGTACCTATTTACGGCGATACGGTTCACTACCTATCACTATCTAGGTGCTCTCTCTCAAGAGAAACGCAGGCTTCAAGTGACCCGTACCTAACATGCCTTCGAAATTTCGGAGATGGGCATTCGGGCCTCTGACTACCCCGCCATAATAAAAAAGGGAGTGTGTATACACAAGTCGTGAAGCGTATGTATGTTGTTGTTATATAACTAATATTAGAGTTGCATTCGCCACCAAACGTAACATACCCAGCTGAGTTAGAACCTTTTTGAGCGACAATAACACACAGAAGCTATACCCCCTAGTTTGTAAGTTTGATTTGTATTGTGTATGTTTTTGTGACTGTAAATAAATGCTTTATTATTATTAATAATAAATGTAATTAACCTTCTCATACAATCTTTACTGTTCTTCACCGTACTTACACTCGACTTGAATAGATTGTCAATTTAATCGGTATATGAGTTAATGTTATAATGAGGTTAATATGTAATAATAAATGTTATTAACCTTCTCATATATCTTCTGTTCTTTACCCTATATACACCTTGACAAGAAAGTTTGTAATTTATCTGCTGTATATGAGTTAATGTTATGGTTAAAGAGTGTGAAAGAAGCAGGAGTGATTTGTCAGGATTCTTAACAAAATACAGAATTGTAAACCAAAATAAAACAGGCCCAAGCCAAACCTAAACTATGCTGTATATTTAGCAATTTTGTTCATTTCAATATTTTTGTGCAGGGAATTATGAATTTCTATGTAACATTTACAGAATGTGTTGTATACTACAGTGAGGGAAAACATTCTAAGGAAACCTACCTGTTCCCGAACAGGTAATAGTTAGGGCTTGTAGATGGCGACATGGCTTACCACCTGTCACATTAAGTACTCAACTATCTGGTCAACACGTGGGTTCGAGGTGGTGGCCATAGAATTACTACCTTCGCAATTGTGGCGATGGACACCTGAACCTCTTACCTCTTACTACCCCATAAGAGTTAATGGTAGTGAATGCATTTGTATTTTTCAGATCATATCCTAAAGAACAAATAGGTACACTAATGTTTTCATTACCTAATTATATTGTTTCACAATATATTGCAACTATACAAAAGCGAACTTATAGTTAACAGTGTCATAAACAAACAAAATAAATAAACAAACTAGGACACATTATATCTACATTAATGTTGCATTTCGGTGTCAAATGTATAGTCTACCATTTTAACATAACATACACTTCACAACTTGTGTCTACACACTCCTTTTTTATTATGGTGGGGTAGTAAGAGGCTTGAATGCCCATCTCCAAAATATTATTTAGGTCGGAGGTCTTACCCACTGGGCTACAGTCGCTATATTAATATATATTATAAGCTATAATAATTATTATTATAAGTTTGTTTCAACTTTAATTAACAGTTTAATAGTAACCATAAAATGTTCATGAGTGTCAATGAAGCGAAAGTGGTTTGCTATGATCGAGATAAATGGAGTCATGATCTCTGCTTACCCCTCAGGGAAACAGGCGTGATGTGTATGAATGTATGTTTTTTATTAAAGAGCAAAATTGATGAGTGTCATTGACATTTAAAAAGTTGTAAACAAGCCGTACATGTGTAAATGATAAAATTGTTACATTAATTACTTAACATACATATACATTCACATCTTTTAATCCCTTTCGGGTGGACAGAACCTTGGAGATGCTCCTACGTCACTTTCTAGCATGAATATTGGGGTTGCAATGTCATAATGGAACATAGTTGACAGTTTACTAGCCTAGTACTCAATAGATTCTACATACTCCTAGTTCCTTAGTCGCCTCCGACAACATGCTGGGAAGAACGGCAGCTAGTTAGCATTCTTTTTACGTCCCAGACTAGCATAGGTCCCAGACTAGTGTAGTAAATTACTTAAAACAGTTTTTTGTGTGATATAAAAACAACAACCCATAAAAACAACACCTTCTCTATCAATTTAGCATATCTATGCATTACTAGTGACTAGTTACTAGCCCAATGTCTTATAGATTCAATCCCTAAATCTTTATACAACAAGATAAGAAGAAAGACATTAAGTTTCCTTTCTATTTACATCCTAGGATGTACCTAGACTAGCATAGGACTAGTTTAACTTATCAATATGACATTAGTAATATAGGTTGACAAAAATGTAGGTTATATTCAGTCATTAAATGGCCAATAACCTTCGCAGTGATTATGGTGGTGACTCAAGGTACTGTTTACACAAAAAGTGACAAATGTGAAGATGAATACATAAATATAAGTATTAAAACAACAATTAGTGTTAAGAGTATAGTAATAATATTATAAATAAATTATATGCATAAACAAAAGCTAATTTTGATAAATTAATATACAAAATAGTTGCAATAGTTAATAAATAGAAGGACAGTTAAGAGATTTATGTTACACACATATGATTTGATTTTGTTTATAGTAAAACATTACAGAAATCGTAAGAAAGTCAAGAATAAAAGTATTTTTTGTATGAAAATAAGTGTTAAGTAAATAAGTCACAGGAAGTTTGAAGTAAGAAAATAAGTTACAAGCATAATACTTACATCGTAAGGAACATTTTTATCTGTAATTGAAATCTTGTCTCTATCTGAAAAGACGAAAAAATAACAAAGTATTAGGAGATTAGAATGAAGCTCTTTAATTTAATAAATTTATGTAATCTCTGATCTTTGTGTCTGTGAGGTGGTATGAACGTGGAGCTTACCATCTTCTTCTGCACTGGACGTTCCCGTGGCTCTATCTTGGTTTGTGAAAGCAGTTTCCATTACTTCTATATGATCAGAATCACCAGAAGCCATGTTTGATTCCCACTTTCAACACACAATTTCAGGTCTTCAGTGGCACAATAGGGATAAAATTAATTTTCATGGCTCACAATTCACTCACATTCTAACACGTTGATACAATATAATCTAATTATATTGAAAAATCAATTAGTTTATGGAGAAAAAGCTCTCGCCCAATACATTTCTTTCTTGACACGACCACTATCAATCAAAGAATCAGATTGACAATGTTACCACAATGAAAATTTGTTAAGTTTTTCATAGTCTAATATTATCATTTAAGATTATAAATATTATTTCAGGCTAAAATTAATATAGTAAATGAAATAAGAAATAAAATTTCACGTTCCAAAAGAATAATTACAGGAATCATAATAACTGATAACAAATAAATATATGTCATCCATATCAGTAACATAACATTCATTATCACAAACCAAATATTTTACAATTAATGCAATTATGCATGGAATTTACACTATTTATTTTTAAAAGGTAAATACTGCACATAATTGTAGTATTATAAAGAAATAAAGTATGCCAAAAGTGTATACTCACCATACAATTCGCCATTTTCGTTTGAATGCGACTGTCCAACTAGAGTACCCGCCACATACGGTGGCAGTAGCCAAACTTGGAACTAAATTTGACGTTTCCGCCATTGCGTGTTATTTTGTATGAAAGGTAAATTTAGTATTACCAGCGTTGTGTTTTTTGCCCACTCTTTGTAATTTTTATGTTTGTTAAGGGTGATTATAATAAATTGATTTCCGGAGTTTCTTGTTAGTTCTTCTCCAAGCTAGGGTCTCCGCTGATCTAACCTCGGTAAAAAATATGTAAAGACAATGCTCAGTGCCATGTTTGAAATAATAGTTTTAAGAGATTCGCGATTTATACTCATGATATAAGATATAAGAGTGTGTATAAGATTGATTGCAGCTGTGGGAAATCCTATGTCGAACAGACTAAACGGTCTATTGCGGACAGAGTGAAGGAACACATAATATATGTAATATATAATAAGAAGGATAAGTCCCGTTAATTATTAATCATGTTTGAAATAGTATAATAAACATATTTTGACTTTGATATATTAATTTGTTTTATTTGAGTTTATAGCTCTGCAACCAAAGATCGTTACAAATGAAACCTATAATGTTTCGAGCCGTATGGCACAGTGAGTGCTAGTTTTGGCGTGTTTACTGGTAACACTGAATTACGCGACTGTGGCGACGCCTCCAACTGCCACCTTATGTGGCGGGATCTCTACTGTCAATTTGGCGCCGCTATATTTTGGGGTTATTTCGTTTTTGTGGCGTCTGTTTTTGTTTCTGAACATAAAATACAGAATTAATTACTCTCATTGAGCCGTTCAAGTGTCTTTGTGAAACCTTTTGAAGCTAGTAGTAGTTTCGCTGCCTCGATAACATCCTGTGAATGTACTATTGCTTATCTAATTAGAACGCCGACACAGGTTTTCTGAAATGGGTAAAAAAGCTAAAGAATACAAGGCCGGGGACTTCATCTTTGCTAAAGTCAAAGGCTATCCGGCCTGGCCTGCACGGGTAAGTACAAGATTTCAATAAACCTACACTATGCTTCATTTAAAATTGAAAGGAAAGTATTCTATACTAACGCGGGAAGGTGATATAAATCATTTTGCCTTATGACGCTCAAAGTAATTTATTCCTTCGCTCTCAGTTTGGATAAGATATCCAGGCTGTGAAGATAATATTGTAGGATGTTAAAATTACTGCTTATTAAGTAAAGGGCATTCGAATCTTGTTAAATTTGCAGTTAACCTGTAAAAAAGACAGATTTACAAATATTTGTTTGGTAATCTGTAATAAGCTGTGCTTAGTTTCGCCTTTTCATGACAAATAATGATTTAGATATAACTATACATACATGTGTATAATAAATGCTTCGATTATTATATAATAATAATATTGTTAAAATAGTACCTACAACCACCAACTGTGTATCAGTGTCAATGAAATACTATCTGATCAACATGTGGGTTCAAGGTGACCATAGAATTACTACCTCTGCAATTGTATGAATGTGTTTAATTTACATCTCCAATGTGTACTAACTTCTCAAGCCTTTTTTTTATTAATTACTTACAGGTTCATCGCCAGAATGGTAAAAAATATGCAGTCTATTTCTACGGCACTGGTGAAACGTAAGTACTTCGGTTTTTCCACATATAAAAAGTAATTTATAATTTTAAACCTTTTAGTTAGATTATGTGTCATAATCAATTTCTACATGTTTCGTAAAAGGTCATGTCAAACACAATGTATGGTTGTTAAGTTGTATACTTGCTTTATACAAGATAATCCTCTGCTAGCTGGGACATAAAGAATGCTAACTAGCTGCCGTTTTCCCTGGCTTGTCATAGGAAGGGACTAGGGGTAAATAGAATCTATTGAGGGAGAGGCTAGCAACCTGTCACCAAAGTTCCATTATCACAACCCTAATATTCATGCTAAACATTGACCTAGGAGATTTTATATCTTTGAGGTTCTGTCCACCCTGAAATCAAATCAAACTTTATTTGCAAACACACATATTCAATGTTGTTACAAATTGGTTTTTGAGGTACAGTGTGTTTGACCGTATCAGGCATGCAAAATAATAAAATTATGTTGAAGTTGAAAGGGTATAAAGATATCTATAAATTGTATATGTACAAGATAAAGTTGTGATTAATTAATTTATCATTCATTTATAGAGCAAACCTACCGCCAAACCAGATATTTGACTATGCAGAGAATAAGGATAAATTCCTAACTAAAACGGTGAAGAGGAAGGATTTCAATGACGGTGTACAACAGATTGAGTATGACTTTGCCAATAACGTACCCTTGGAAGACATTATTGGAGTTACCGCTGAGGTAAGCAGTGTCCTAAACACATATTTATATATTATTACACATCACACCTGATTCTCTACGTGGTAACAGTTCAGGATCCACCATTTTATCTAATCCTGGTATACCAAGTTCACTTTATTATCTGAAATGTGTGATTTGTTTGACGCAAATGCTTAACAGATATTGGGTATTACTGAAAGATAGTTTCAGCTGAACTGACTTAGTATTTATGATCTAGTTTCTTTTAAATTAATGAATAGAGAAGTTTATGAATACATTTTGAATTAATGAGAATGTTTGAAAGAGACTAGTCATTTTCAGGATCTTTTAAATAACTGTGGATTAATTTAAGATAAAACTCTGGTCCCATTTAGAGGAGAGTTTAACCAAATATAATGTCTGATATATCCTTAGGGATAAATAGGTTTTGTCAGTGATCTTTTAACCCCATTTACTTTAGTCAGAATGGTATGTGTTTAAATATAGTATTTTATCTCCAATGTTACACTCCAATATTAAATTTTAGTATTTAACTGCTTGTCCATCTGCATACAATACAAAGGTTATATAAATAAATTACAGGTACCGATAGATGCAGCAGCGAATGACACAATAAATGACACAGCCAATGAATCGGAATTAGATTCAACTGCCTTAGACACTTCTGGTGCGGACACAACTACGAATAATGTTGACGAGGTATGTATTAATAGTTTTGAGAGTTTTCTTTTTATTAGGATATAGAGAGAAAACAGGACTTATTGCCTATATTTTATAAACAAAGTATTACCTTTGTCATCTCACATTTTGTCCATGTTGCCATGGCCTTGGTAACTGGTCAACTAATATTGGGTAATAAAGGTAAGACTGTTTTTAAAATATATGTGATATGATTAATAACTAACCTGACTTATCTGACGATGCATATTTCTTCGCCTCCACCTCCATCAGTCAGTCTGCCCGTGACCAAGGCTGCTGCAACGTATCCGAAACGTCGGGTTAATAAAGTAACTTTTATTATATAAAAACATACGCGATAAGTACCGTTAGTTATTAATCATGAGTATAAATCGCAAATCTCTTAAAACTATACATGATATGACCTGTTTTCTTGTAAAATGAGGTATGTATTTTTAAAACAACATACGCCTCATGACTTGTGTATTATGGCGGGGTAGTCAGAGGCTTTAGTGCACATCACAGAAATTTCGAAGGCATGTTAGGTATGGGTCACTGGAAGCCCGCGTATCACTAGATTGACAGCACACAACGTAATTGGTAGTGAACCGTATCGCCGTATATAGGCACTGACTATTACCTATCCTGAGGGATAGGCAGGTTTCCTCACGATGTTTTCCCTCACGGTTAATTGTAATTTTTCTATACTTAAAAAGATGTATGTGTATAATTAAGGTTTTTTCCTTTACTGAATATTGCCTGTCCTGGGGTATAGGTAGGTTTCCTCACTTTGTTTATTATTAGGCCATAGTATTTGGTGCGTTTCTCAAATGTGTTAATTATTGCCTAGATGTACAGCCATGATGATGATTCTTAAATCCATACTCCTTTTCTTTGCCAAGCTTTTTATTTTATATATTTATTATAGTATTGTTCTTTGGGTACATAGTTAACAAAGGAACAGACTAAGGCAATGTCTGTTTTTATCTAAATGTATCCATACAGTAAATGTTGTAGCCAATATGCGCTTTGTAAGGTACCAAAGTGCATTTGCCGAGAAAACTTACATTGTGATTAATAACAAATGGGACTTATTGCTCAAGTTTTTATATAATAAAGTCTGTTATGACCATTATTTCTTAAGCGGGTTTTACACGGGTGACTTAACTGTCTAAATGGAAATTCAACTAGGTAATATTATATGTGAGTGAGTTGATTTGTCGAACAATTAGCCACGGCGAATATAGACCCGTGTAAATCCCCCTTTATGGAGTAGTCAGAGCTAGTTAGCTTGTCTATCGCTTTGATTCTAATGTTTTGACTTTCAATGAATGTACTCTACTTGTACTTATATTGAATAAAAACATTTGACTTTGACTTTTATCTCTGCAATTGCAGATTTATCACTACTCTCTCTATACATTCAGACCTCCATATAAATACTTACTTAAATCCTTGAATCTCTCATCAGGGACATAGGGCCTTCAACAAAGCATATTTATACTTATACATTAGGTGGTAATAGGTACTTCTAACGCCACCTTGTGATTTGCAGACAAACAAATTGAACGCACAGAATGAGACAGGCGTTCTGTCAGATGATGGAGCACTCGTCATTGATGAAGGAAAGGTAATTATTCAACAATATTGTTAATATATTCATTACTATATGTATGTCTATTTATTGTCTGCCAATCTAGCTAAATTCTATTCCAGTCTGACTGGCCTATCTAGCCCATGGCCCAATGAATTCAATGTACCCCTAGTACCTTAGCCTGCTACAACATGCCAGGAAGAATGGCAGCTAGTTAACATTGTTTTTACCTTCCAGTCTAGCATTTTACATAAAATAAAAATAAAAAAGCCTTTATTCTAGAGTTCAAGCGTTACATAATTTACAAAATTTACTCAGTCGCCTCAGCAGCGTAGGCCTCCCCTAACTTTTTCCATAATTTCCTGTCTCTGGCTTGTCCTTCCCAACTTAAGCCGCACCTTTCTTTAAAGAAGTCACTCCATCTTCTTCTTGGCCATGGGACATAATCTAATACAACCCCATACATTGCAGACAAAAGCTCGCAAACCACAAACCCCGTCCACTAAGGCTAAGGAAGCACCGAAACAGAAAACTCCCAGACAGAAAGCGAGGAAGGAAGAAGCAGAAGCCACTCCGAAGCCAGAGGAGGAGATTGTGAGCAGAAGCGGACGGAAGATCAAGCCTAAACGGTGAGAGTGGAGTTAGAGTGTAGTGTGTAGATTAGGATAGAAAGGGTATTGTATAGTAGGAGATGTTGTTTAATATTTAGGATACTATTATACCAACTAGCCTCTTGGTAAGTTCATTTAAGACGTATGTTGAGGGTACTTAACAAAAAAGAAAGAAATAATTATTTCTTGAATATGAATAAATGCAAATATAGCATATTTAATAAAACAACCAGAGTGGAAAGCAGAAGAAAAACGTGGTTCTTAACTCTGCCTCCACTAGAAATAAAAGACGGGTCTCTCGATTAGCGTTCAGGTGGTTAACTGATTGTCACGGAGATCGGGTAAATGAATTGGAAATGGCTTATATTATATTTACAAATACAACACACACTAATTGCAAACATGAATAGAAGAATCATACATTTTCGTCCTGAAACATTGGAGTTGTGATTTTATACGTATATATGGAACATTGGGGACAGGTTACTAGCTCATCGTCCGATAGATTCTATTTACCCCTAGTTCACTAGTCACATACCTTTCCTTATTATATAGCTAAACTAAGATTGGTTTGTATGTAAAATAAAAATGGCGATAAATTAAGTATTATTTATAGCTATGTACGTCAAACCTATATTAAAAAAGTGTATCTTGCCGAAATGCGACTTTTGAGTGTAAGTCATGTTTGCGATTGATACATACATACACGTCCATTTCTCCTAGAGGGGTAGGCAGAGATCATGAATCCCCATTTGTCTCGATTCTGACATATCACTTTTTTACATAGACATGGACTACTTACACACTGATTGATATATTGCACATATACATTCACGTCCTATAATATAATCTATTTCGGGGTGGACAGAATTTCGAAAACATGATAATATCGCGAAGTCACTAAAAACATTTATCTTGGGATTGGTGATGGTTATTTAAATAGACGATAGCCGGTAAAATTTATTTTATTTATTTATTTACATTTCTCAAATAACACTATTACAGGATTCCCAATACGGTATCATTGACAATACAATATACATACAATAAACAATTTACTAATAAATATTTACACTATATAAAAACAAAATAACATTGAAGACTAAACCTAGACAACAATAATTATTTAGAGCATCAGCAAAGGCAATCAAAGCTCATAGCATATGTAACGCATATATTAAACTTTTTTGTATGATATATGTCAGTAAAACTTTCAAATGAACCTTGTCAGGACGTCACGAAATTAATAGATTGCACATGATAAAATATCGGTTTTTAAAGCAGTAAATTTTTATTTTAATTATTACATTAATATAAGTACAATAGAGATGAATCAAATAAAACTACATCTTTATTCACTTAACGCTGAGATAATAATACAAAATTACATACATACACATTTCGCCTGTTTCCCTACAGAGAAGTGGCAGAATTAATAGTATAGCAACAATAGTATAACAAAATTCGTTGGTTGCTGGTTAGGCTGCAGTAATTAAGTTGTATTGTATTGAAATATGTCTGCAGAGTTTCTTGGCATTTCTTCTCTGCAGGATTTTGCTTTACGAAATGCCATTAGTTTAATTAGATTTATTTAATTATTTTTTTCATTTTTTTAAACTGTAATGACAACTTTTCCGGTGGAAATGTTTTTTTTTACTTTCAATAAGTGATTTTATAATCCTCATATTGAATAAAAAGCAGTTCATTTCATTTCAACATGGAATTGTACAATTACAGTTACCTAGACGAGCAGACGGAGGACAACGCGACTCTGCCGTCCCCCGTGGCGAAAAAGAGGAAGGCGCCCACACCGGAAAAGGAAGTGGCCAAAGAGAAACCGAAAGACCTGCCCATAGAGAAGAACAAGCACTATAATGCTGTGTCACAAGTAAGTGTTAGGCCTTTTTTTTTTAATTCTTTATTAAGCCATTCACCACTAAGGTTATGTCGGCTGAAGCACAAACACTCATGCCACGGCGTTTGAACTTCTTGTTATTCCGTCGCCATGGTTACACCAACGCCGCCAGCCGCTACAACCGAAGAAAAACTAAATCGAAGCTCCAATTCTCCTCTTCCTTGTTCTTCGGTTCGTTCCAGTTGAGGATCCAAATGTTATCCCAAAGTGAACATATTTAGCCAGTTCGGCATCACAATTGACTAAATATTCAGCCGAAAATAATTATTTGTATTTTCAACTTTCACTCAGCTGCTGACTTTGTTGACGCACCATAGACGACTGTGTTGCAAAATGACGTCATAGGAAAACAAGAATTAGTGACGTCACCAAAAATAATTAATTGAGAAGCGACTCTAGCCCAGTGGGTACGACCTCTGACTTCTTATGAAAGGTCCTAGGTTCGAATTCCGGCTCTGGTGTGTACTACCCCGCTACAATGAAAATGGGAGTGTGTTTACACATGTCGTGAAGCGTATGTTTAATCGGACCTAAATTGTATAATTATAATTGTATTTTTTTTCGAAATGCTTATAATGCTTGTAATAATATAATATTATTCTCTTAGGAAAGGCAAAGGATAGTTTGTCCATACGGCCTGTTCATCATTGGTTTTTTCATAACTAAAGTAAAAATAGTTTTTCAGGATAGAGAATAATAAGGATCCGTGATATCTAGTCACCCTTCTGGGGGATGGGCGTGATGTGAATGTATGTATTTTTTGATCTGAGCTAATTTGGAACGAATTATGGTCGTGAGTATTATTGGGTTATAATATATTATTTTTTCTTTGCAGTCAGATATAGAAGACCTGAAAGAGCCATTTAAATCAGGTTAGTACTTTTTTTTCTTATACGTTAACTTAGTATATTCTTATCATAAACGAGAAAGACAGTTCAGTAAGAATTACATTTATTTGTAGCTATGAATGTATAAGTGTAAATATATAAATTAGTTATTACTGTAAATATCTATGGGAATTAGTGTTCTATTATTTTTGTATTTTACTTAAATCGTGTAAATTTTATATTGGCTGTTTAGTGAAGATCCTGGCTGAACAGAAATGTGTTATCTTAGCCTGTGTTGAAAATTAAAAAGAAAAATTTGGCGGCATTCGTTATGTCAATTTGTCAGATAATTTTTTTTAAATAGTTACGAAGAAAATTAATATTGAAATACGTAAATCAATAATTATATTATAAAATTGAAATGGATGAATATTTACAAGACTCCCAAATACTCGGGGACGATATTTTCAGTCAGTATGATGATGATTTTGCGTCGCAGGATTGTGTGGAAAATTATCAAGATGGCTTGTTTGTTGGTAACGGAAAAAGTACGGTTAAAGGTAAGTACATATTTATTTTTTTACGTGTTACTAATTTATCGAAAACTGTTTCTTTATAACTTGATTTTATAATTATAATTTTAGTTTATTCTATTAATAATTTTTATTATTTCGTTAAATTTCAAGTGATAAGCTACTTTTTTGATGGGAATGTAATTGCTGAAATATAATAATCTTAATGCATATAAAATTAACATTTATTGATTATCTCCACATTATTTTCAGAGGAACAGCCGTCTGAAATACCTATCAATAATAACAACGAAACAAAATCTGCAGAAAAGTTTAAACCTACCTTTGTATCAAAAGTAAAAAATGATCAAAAAAAGAAATTCGTAGCACCTATTAAAAAGGATAAAGCAAAGTTTGTACCACCTGTCAAGGCAGCGCTAGATTGTAACAATAATGATGCTTCTAGCACTGTTACTAAAGAGAATAATAAGAATAAGAAAGAGGCTAAAAATAGCGATAAATTAGCTAAAAGTAAACCTAAAAAAGTTAAAAAAGATACTAAAACAAATGAATTGAAAACAGAAAATGTTAATATAAAAATTAATACAGAACTAATGGACACGAATATTAATGAATTAAATATGGAAAATAATACCATAGAACATGTTATGACTGGGAAGAATGATAATATAAAGAAAGATGATAATAATTTGACAATGCAAAGAAACAAAAGTTTAGGCTTTACTGATCTATTCCTAGGTTCAGTCAATGTACTAAACGCTATGGAACTAGATGATTTGTATCTAGAACCTATAAATAACCTAAAAGTGTCAGAAAATCTAGATGTTAACAAAGACCTAAATACTAATGTAATGGTGGACTTAGTAAAAAAATTCGAATCCATAACGTCAATTAGTTCGTTGAAAACCTACGTTAATATGGACAGGAAAAGCTTCGAAATTCAAACTCCTATATCACATACAGTGCCGGAAAGTGATGATTTAGTGAAATTATTCCAGAATAGTGATAAAATGATAGGTGGTACCACAAATGTGGCGATGGACGTGAAGAACGGTGATATGGGTGATGAAATGTGGTTCAAAGATTACGTGAAAAAGGGATTGTGTCACGAAGAAGGTAGGATATACTATATATATTAGTTTAATCCCTTTCGGGGTGGACAGAACCTCGGAGACACGATAATGTCTCCTAGGTCACTTTATAATGAATGAATCAACATATGTTGAGATAATTAAGTATCAGTATTTATTAAAAGTACTTAACATTTACAAAAGGAATATATATGAGTGAAGTGGAAGCGCGGTTACGTAGGGGCCGGCCTAATAAGACATATAACAGTCGGATAGACGCTATATTGAAAAAAGGTGACGTAAGGTGTACATATAACCGCCGAGAGTGTATGAGAGGATGTATGAATGTCAATGAAGCGAAAGTGGTCTGTCAGGATCGTGACAAATGGGGATCCGTGATCTCTGCCTATCCCTCTACAGGGAATCAGGCGTGATGTGTATGTATGTATATTAGTTTAGTCCCTTTTGGGGTGGACATAACCTCGGAGACACGATAATGTCTCCTAGATTAATTTGCAATGAATGATTCAAAATATGTTGAGATAATTAAGTATCAGTATTTATTTAGTTACACTCCCGTGCTAGCTGAGACGTTAAAAGAATGCTAACTAGCTGCCGTTCTTCCCGGCATGTCGTAGGAAGCGACTAAGGGACGAGGTTAAATGGGATCAATTGGGCGATGGGCTAGCTATCAAAGTCTCCCAGTATCAAGGTCATCAAAACTCTGAACATCGTGAGGAAACCTTCCTATTCCTTATGATAGGTATTAGCCAGTGTCTGTATTCGGCGATACGGTTCACTACCTATCACGTTGGGTGCTGTCTATCTAGTGAAACGCGGGCTTCGAATGACCCATACCTAACATGCCTTTGAAATTTCGGAGATGGGCACTCAAGCCTCTGACTGCCTGCCACAATAAAAAAGTCGTATGTATGTATAATTATTATTTCTTTCAGATATTGAATCAACAGAACAAAATGATACTTTAGAGAAAATATTAGAAATGTATCCTGAGGAAAATAAAATAAGAATTGATATTATGAATACTAGCAAACATTAAGTTGATAATAAACTTTATATAGCCTGTCTATTTGTAATAGTCAATAGTCAGCACTTATCCTAAGCTACATAGAACACTGTCAAGTTTAGTGATGGCTATCTGGTGAAATATGCGAATTCCGTATAATAATTTATGGGATCCATGAGATATGCGTTTGTCTGGTTACCCCCTGAGGAATAAAGGTCGTGTTATGTCCTTAAAACTGTGAAACAATAATATAAGTATTGTAATAATCTTAATAAAATAAAATAAATAAAATAAAATAAAAAAAATAAATAAAAATCTTAATAAAATAAAAAAGTGAGTTTTATTAATATTATATCCAGTGTCTTGTAAATATTTCAGTTATTTTAAAGTCTGGTATTTGAATGCCTACGTCGTATTATTTATAAAGAGGTGACTAAAGGATTAGATGTTTTTTGTACGTCGACATAACCAATATTCAGAAATATCTAAATTTGGCAATATTGTCCTCTACAATCGGGGTATTTATGACGGAAATTGGAATAAATTATTATTGTTAAAAGTGACGAGGAACCCAAGTCTGCTAATACGTTTTGGCCCAATCGAATTTCAATGTAACTTTAGTAGTAGTTTGAAGTTGGTAGTGGAATAGCAAAAGTGTCAATTTTTACCATTCATGACGACGAAATATCAAATTATAATTACAGTGCCATCTATTGTTCATGTAATGAAAACTTCTAAAAAAATAAAAATGTGGTAAATTTCGCCTTTAAAATAGCGAGATTTGCTTCTTTTGCTATTCCACTTACAACTTCACACTGTCACTGAAGTGATATTGAACTACGATTTTGCAAAAACTATTAATGTATTTGGGTCCCTGAAGATTTAATGACTAAGACTGTCTATCCCGAAAAGGATAACGTGATAGTAAATGTATGTATGCTTCTATTTCTTTTCACTGCATCAAGTGCCTACTCCTAATATGTACGAGTATTTTTATTGTATCAAAGTGTGTATAAATAGTGTTATGTTAAAATGTTTTTCTTTCTTTCTTTTCTTTCTTTATTTGAAAACTGCTAACTCATTTTCTTCATTCATGATCTTCCATACACACTCGGCGGTTATAAGCACTTTAAACGTTGCAACTAACTCTCCCTAACCTATTACCAACAGAAGACACAGAGAAAGACAACCTCCTGATAACCAGTCTACCCTCCGGCCAGTTTATAGGCGTGAAGATATTCCAATCCCGACCTACTACTTTCAAAAATGACGCCGCGAAACTCCAGTGGGAGCGACAGGCGGCCAACAACGCTATTACGCTCAAAATGCAACTGGGTAAGAGTGCTAACTAGCTGCCGTTCTTGTAGGAGGCGACTAAGGGACTAGGGGTCAATGGAATGTATTAGGTGATGGGCTAGATGTTAATAATGTTTCTTGTGACATAGCAACCTTAATATGAATGCTAAAATTGATCTAGAGATTTTGTATCCGAGGTTCTGTCCACAAAAGGGACTAAAAGGTCCTTTAGAATGTGTGTAAGTAGAATTGACGACCTCCGTGGTGCAAATCCCTTATAATGGAGGAACTTGTCACTTTGCTATTTCATTAACAACTTCACACTTATTTTGCAAAAAGCATAATTTTATATTGTTGCACTGTGTGATGAATCGAATGCCAGATGTACCGATTACCTGAAAAAGGTCGCTGGCAGTGGTTGGCTGAGGCCCACGTGTGATCGTCTTTTGTGGCGTACCCTTGGGGAGGCCTACGTCCAGCAGTGGACTAGTACAGGCTGATTGATTGAGGCACTGACTGTATAATAATGTTTAAAACAAAAAAAAACAAACGCATTCACGACCATTAACCCTTGCGGGGTAGTCAGAGGTTCAGGTGTCCATCTCCGCAATTGCGAAGGTAGTAATTCTATGGACACCTCGAACCCACGTGTTAACCAGATAGTCAGTACTCAATGTGACAGGTGGTCAGCCATGTCGCCATTTACAAGCACTAACTATTACCTATTCGACGAACAGGTAGGTTTCCTCACGATGTTTTTCCCTCACCGTATAATTCGATGCATTTCGTAAATGTGTTTTTATTACGAAAATGTACATAGAAATTCATTAAAATTCATTTCCATTGGTACATGCTCAAGCGGGATTTGAACCCTGTACCCACTGATACAGAGCCAAGCCCCAAACAACTGAGCTACGTCGAATTCGACGTAATGTTTATTAATTATATTTATATGTCGTGTCCTAAATATAACTTCAATTGGTGTTATATTAATTATTGTCCTTTCAGAAAGGGGCCAAATTTCACCTCAGTCCATAATAGCACAGTTGGAGATGGACCTGTGCCTAACCGATCAGGAAAAGGCCAATTTGCTCAAGGAAAAGGAGATTGGTAAGTTATCTATAATATTATGTGTATATGTGGCATGATCTTATGATTATTAGAACTAGTACTTTGCAAAGTCAAAAGTCAAATGTTTTTATTCAACATAAGTACAAGTACAGTACATTCATTGAAAGTCAAAACTTTTGCCTGACACTGGTTGTTTCTTAGCATTGAAATTCTATCGCTGGTTCGGAAGCCCTGGCTCGGAGAAGAACCAACAAGAAACTCCGGCTTTCAGGATTTTTGCCCAGTGCCAGTTACAAAAACAAATTATAAAGAAACATAATTATCTTCATAAAGACACTAATATTTAGATATAGATCAAAGATTTCAGTCTCGTGACGTCAGAACTGACTAGCTGCGCATGATTAATAACTAGCGGGACTTATCGCGTATGTTTTTATATAATAAAGTTACCTTTATTATTAACTCGACGCTTCGGCTACGTTGCAGCAGCCATGGTCACGGGCAGACTCAAAGTTATTAATCATAAGTATAAATCGCGAATCTCTTAAAATGTGACTAGCTGCCGTTCTTCCCGGCATGTCGTAGGAGGCGACTAAGGGACTAGGGGTAAATAGAATCTATTAGGCTATGGGTTTGAACCTGTCACAATGTTCCATTATAACATCAATATTCATGACAATAAGTGACCTAGGGGATATTTTACATCCGAGGTTCTATCCACCCCGAAAGGGATTGAATGATGTGAATGTATATGTATGTATGTTATGATTTGCAGAGGAAAAGAAGTCCCGTGTTCAATTCCTGAAGACTGAGATGAAGTTAATCGAGATCGACGCGAAGATCAAGTCCTGCTTAAGTCTGGAGAAGGCTGACACTGAATTGTGTCTCAAACTACTGGACGAACTCAACGGTGAGTGATGGGATGGATACCCCAGTATTGACGTACAAATGATATGTGCATTTAGTTGACTTTGTTATTAGTAATACATAATTCGACGTAGCTCGGTAATTCGACGTAGCTCAGTTGTTTGGGGTCTGACTCTGTATCAGTGGGTACAGGGTTCAAATCCCGATGAACATGTACTAATGGAAATAAATTTTAATGAATTTATATTTACATTTTCGTAATACAAATACATTAAAGAAATGCGTTGAATAGGTAATAGTGCTTGTAAATGGCGACATGGCTTACTACCTTTGCAATTGCGGAGATGGACACCTGAACCTCTGACTACCCTGCAAGGGTTAATGGTCGTGAATGCGTTTGTCTTTTTTTTACATAATACAATAGACGCTATATTGAAAAAGGGTGTCGTTAGGAGTACCTATAACTGCCGAGTATGTATTAGAGAATGTATGAATGTCAATGAAGCGAAAGTGGTCTGTCAGGATCGGGACAGATGGGGATCCGCGATCTCTGCCTACCCCTCTACAGGGGTGTATGTATGTATGTATTTAATTCTGAAATGTACGTCACCCTAAGGTAACCTATGACGTACTAATTACAAGGTTATAATAACGAACAATGTATACTTTAATAAAATTAATTACTATATATCAATATATGAATTACGTACGTACGCGTTCACGACCATTAACCCTTGCGGGGTAGTCAAGAGGTTCAGGTGTTCATCTACGCAATTGCGAAGGTAGTAATTCTATGGCCACCTCGAACCCACTTGTTAACCAGATAGTTAGTACTCAATGTGACAGGTGGTCAGCCAAATCGCCATTTACAAGCACTAACTATTACCTGTTCTGGGAACAGGTAGGTTTCTTCACGATGTTTGTCTCTCATAGTAGTATTCGACGCATTTCGTAAATAGATTTTTATTACGAAAATGTACATAGAAATTCATTAAACTTCATTTCCATTGGTACATGCTCAAGTGGGATTTGAACCCTGTACCCTCGATACAGAGTCAAGCCCCTAACATCTGAGCTACGTCGAATTAATATAAAATTAAATAATACACTTATATATTTTTATATCTTCTCAGCCCTAGAGCTCCGTCCCCTGATGCTACTCAAGCATCCGGCATGCGTGGAGAGCGTGCGCCGCATGCGTGCGTACGTGGGCAACGCCCCCTCGTGGGAGCTCAGCGAGGCGGAGGCCACGGCGTTCGCGGCCCAAGCACAGCTGATTAGGAAGATGGCGGATAAAGTGTATGGCGGGGTCAAGGTTAGTAAAAGGGGGAAATATAGAGGAAGAAAGTGTATGTGTGAGGTGTGTACGCTTCATTGATTAAGTGATTGAATGAATGATTGATTGAAAGAGTCATGAAGTTTCAGAAAATCTAATAAAAAATGGATTTTATACAAAAACAGTGTTTTACAATAACATTACAATAAAGGGTCTAGGGGTCAATAGAATCTATAGTATATTCGCGTTAAGAAAATAGTGACGTCATCATGTCGCGACGATTTGATTAATGAGACGTGACAACGAATGTCTACGATTGGTCAATGGGAATTGTTTTCTCATTTACTCACGTCTCATTGGCCAGTTTAACCTCTGATTATCATGACGTCACTATTTACTTAACGCGAATACACTATAGTAATAGAAAGAAAGGAAGAAAAACATTTATTCACTGCTATACATACACATTTTGACATAACACTGTTTATACACACTTTGATACAATAACAGTACTCGTACATATAAGGAGTAGGCACTTGATGCAGTGAAAAGGTGCTGTCTCAGTATTCGATGCAGCTAAGCAGCATCACTGATCCTCCGACAGCACCCAAACCTAAGTTGTCACTAGCTGAATATAATAATACATACTATACATACAAACATATAATAGGGGGATTTATATTCCTTTAGGGCAACCGACAAGGACATAACAATATATACATTCACGACAAATAGGGTGTCATATCTATCACCTTACGCTTACGTTATAGTTGGAGAGCCAGTGAACCCTGGGAGTAACGGTCTTCCTGTAAGGTTAAAAATTTGCATACCTACAATTTATGGCATTCTAAAAGCAATAGCCATGACCTGGCAGGCGTCAGCCCTGCACGTCATCAACCCCTGTATTTTTTATACTGTTAGATAAATTAAATTTTAAAACTTGTTTCTGTAAGTTTGAAAATTTTATAGGATAAAGTTTATTTATTGTTCATCTTAAAAACAAAATGCCAGGCGATTTCAATAAGCAGAAGTACATGACAGGTGACTTAGAAAATGCACATTGATGAGGTAAAATAAACTTTATCCTGTATGATTAAAACTTTTATATGTTTTTAAGTAACCGTCTTAGAATATATATGTGCAATGCCAGGCGGTTTTGACCAGCATAAGACCTTGCCAGGCGATGGTACAGCTGCTAAGGGCGCGCGAGTGAGAGGTGTTATATGAACGCAAACATGTTCTGTAAACTTGAAAATTTTATAGGATAAAGTTTATTTATTGTTCATCTTAAAAACAAAATGCCAGGCGATTTCAATAAGCAGAAGTACATGACAGGTGACTTAGAAAATGCACATTGATGAGGTAAAATAAACTTTATCCTGTATGATTAAAACTTTTATATGTTTTTAAGTAACCGTCTTAGAATATATATGTGCAATGCCAGGCGGTTTTGACCAGCATAAGACCTTGCCAGGCGATGGTACAGCTGCTAAGGGCGCGCGAGTGAGAGGTGTTATATGAACGCAAACATGTTTCTGTAAACTTGAAAATTTTATAGGATAAAGTTTATTTATTGTTCATCTTAAAAACAAAATGCCAGGCGATTTCAATAAGCAGAAGTACATGACAGGTGACTTAGAAAATGCACATTGATGAGGTAAAATAAACTTTATCCTGTATGATTAAAACTTTTATATGTTTTTAAGTAACCGTCTTAGAATATATATGTGCAATGCCAGGCGGTTTTGACCAGCATAAGACCTTGCCAGGCGATGGTACAGCTGCTAAGGGCGCGCGAGTGAGAGGTGTTATATGAACGCAAACATGTTTCTGTAAACTTGAAAATTTTATAGGATAAAGTTTATTTATTGTTCATCTTAAAAACAAAATGCCAGGCGATTTCAATAAGCAGAAGTACATGACAGGTGACTTAGAAAATGCACATTGATGAGGTAAAAATAAACTTTATCCTGTATGATTAAAACTTTTATATGTTTTTAAGTAACCGTCTTAGAATATATATGTGCAATGCCAGGCGGTTTTGACCAGCATAAGACCTTGCCAGGCGATGGTACAGCTGCTAAGGGCGCGCGAGTGAGAGGTGTTATATGAACGCAAACATGTTTCTGTAAACTTGAAAATTTTATAGGATAAAGTTTATTTATTGTTCATCTTAAAAACAAAATGCCAGGCGATTTCAATAAGCAGAAGTACATGACAGGTGACTTAGAAAATGCACATTGATGAGGTAAAATAAACTTTATCCTGTATGATTAAAACTTTTATATGTTTTTAAGTAACCGTCTTAGAATATATATGTGCAATGCCAGGCGGTTTTGACCAGCATAAGACCTTGCCAGGCGATGGTACAGCTGCTAAGGGCGCGCGAGTGAGAGGTGTTATATGAACGCAAACATGTTTCTGTAAACTTGAAAATTTTATAGGATAAAGTTTATTTATTGTTCATCTTAAAAACAAAAATGCCAGGCGATTTCAATAAGCAGAAGTACATGACAGTGACTTAGAAAATGCACATTGATGAGGTAAAATAAACTTTATCCTGTATGATTAAAACTTTTATATGTTTTTAAGTAACCGTCTTAGAATATATATGTGCAATGCCAGGCGGTTTTGACCAGCATAAGACCTTGCCAGGCGATGGTACAGCTGCTAAGGGCGTGCGCGTGAGAGGTGTTGCGTGAATCAGTGTTGGGCAAAATTTAACTGCAAAGCACAATTAAAAATAACAATTAATTAATTGTTAATTGTGATGTTGCAATTAACAATTAATTTATTGTTAATTATGACGTTACAATTAACAATTAATTAATTTAATTATTATTTTAAAATTTTACTTTGCAGGTAATTAAAAGTAATATTAATTTGCAACCTGAAATTTTATTAGAATATATAAATTTATAAATTTTATTGAATTTTATTGCTAGTTTTTTTTAAACTATTGAAAATATTAGTTTCATTTTTTAATTGTACTTTACAATTAATTTATGTTAATTTAAATAATTTAATTGTAACATCACAACTAATAGATTAATTGCAACTAAATTAATTGCAATTATATTTTAATCAAATAAGGAGATGATTAAAATTTTATTTAATTAATGCACAACACTGGCGTGAATAAACTTATATTAAATAAACGGTCTCACTCGCACTATAGGCATTCACGCAATACCTCTCACGCGCACGCCCTTAGCAGCTGTACCATCGCCTGGCAAGGTCTTATGCTGGTCAAAAACCGCCTGGCATTGCACATATATATTCTAAGACGGTTACTTAAAAACATATAAAAGTTTTAATCATACAGGATAAAGTTTATTTTACCTCATCAATGTGCATTTTCTAAGTCACCTGTCATGTACTTCTGCTTATTGAAATCGCCTGGCATTTTGTTTTTAAGATGAACAATAAATAAACTTTATCCTATAAAATTTTCAAGTTTACAGAAACATGTTTGCGTTCATATAACACCTCTCACTCGCGCGCCCTTAGCAGCTGTACCATCGCCTGGCAAGGTCTTATGCTGGTCAAAACCGCCTGGCATTGCACATATATATTCTAAGACGGTTACTTAAAAACATATAAAAGTTTTAATCATACAGGATAAAGTTTATTTTACCTCATCAATGTGCATTTTCTAAGTCACCTGTCATGTACTTCTGCTTATTGAAATCGCCTGGCATTTTGTTTTTAAGATGAACAATAAATAAACTTTATCCTATAAAATTTTTCAAGTTTACAGAAACATGTTTGCGTTTATATAACACCTCTCACTCGCGCGCCCTTAGCAGCTGTACCATCGCCTGGCAAGGTCTTATGCTGGTCAAAACCGCCTGGCATTGCACATATATATTCTAAGACGGTTACTTAAAAACATATAAAAGTTTTAATCATACAGGATAAAGTTTATTTTACCTCATCAATGTGCATTTTCTAAGTCACCTGTCATGTACTTCTGCTTATTGAAATCGCCTGGCATTTTGTTTTTAAGATGAACAATAAATAAACTTTATCCTATAAAATTTTCAAGTTTACAGAAACATGTTTGCGTTCATATAACACCTCTCACTCGCGCGCCCTTAGCAGCTGTACCATCGCCTGGCAAGGTCTTATGCTGGTCAAAACCGCCTGGCATTGCACATATATATTCTAAGACGGTTACTTAAAAACATATAAAAGTTTAAATCATACAGGATAAAGTTTATTTTACCTCATCAATGTGCATTTTCTAAGTCACCTGTCATGTACTTCTGCTTATTGAAATCGCCTGGCATTTTGTTTTTAAGATGAACAATAAATAAACTTTATCCTATAAAATTTTTCAAGTTTACAGAAACATGTTTGCGTTCATATAACACCTCTCACTCGCGCGCCCTTAGCAGCTGTACCATCGCCTGGCAAGGTCTTATGCTGGTCAAAACCGCCTGGCATTGCACATATATATTCTAAGACGGTTACTTAAAAAACATATAAAAGTTTTAATCATACAGGATAAAGTTTATTTTACCTCATCAATGTGCATTTTCTAAGTCACCTGTCATGTACTTCTGCTTATTGAAATCGCCTGGCATTTTGTTTTTTAAAATGAACAATAAATAAACTTTATCCTATAAAATTTTCAAGTTTACAGAAACATGTTTGCGTTCATATAACACCTCTCACTCGCGCGCCCTTAGCAGCTGTACCATCGCCTGGCAAGGTCTTATGCTGGTCAAAACCGCCCTGGCATTGCACATATATATTCTAAGACGGTTACTTAAAAACATATAAAAGTTTAAATCATACAGGATAAAGTTTATTTTACCTCATCAATGTGCATTTTCTAAGTCACCTGTCATGTACTTCTGCTTATTGAAATCGCCTGGCATTTTGTTTTTAAGATGAACAATAAATAAACTTTATCCTATAAAATTTTCAAGTTTACAGAAACATGTTTGCGTTCATATAACACCTCTCACTCGCGCGCCCTTAGCAGCTGTACCATCGCCTGGCAAGGTCTTATGCTGGTCAAAACCGCCTGGCATTGCACATATATATTCTAAGACGGTTACTTAAAAACATATAAAAGTTTTAATCATACAGATAAAGTTTATTTTACCTCATCAATGTGCATTTTCTAAGTCACCTGTCATGTACTTCTGCTTATTGAAATCGCCTGGCATTTTGTTTTTAAAATGAACAATAAATAAACTTTATCCTATAAAATTTTCAAGTTTACAGAAACATGTTTGCGTTCATATAACACCTCTCACTCGCGCGCCCTTAGCAGCTGTACCATCGCCTGGCAAGGTCTTATGCTGGTCAAAACCGCCTGGCATTGCACATATATATTCTAAGACGGTTACTTAAAAACATATAAAAGTTTTAATCATACAGGACAAAGTTTATTTTACCTCATCAATGTGCATTTTCTAAGTTACCTGTCATGTACTTCTGCTTATTGAAATCGCCTGGCATTTTGTTTTTAAGATGAACAATAAATAAACTTTATCCTATAAAATTTTCAAACTTACAGAAACAAGTTTTAAAATTTAATTTATCTAACAGTATAAAAAATACGGGGGTTGATGACGTGCAGGGCTGACGCCTGCCAGGTCATGGCTATTGCTTTTAGAATGCCATAAATTGTAGGTATGCAAATTTTTAACCTTACAGGAAGACCGTTACTCCCAGGGTTCACTGGCTCTTGGACTATTAGTTATTGATACCTAGTTAACTACCCTGAAAGGGCTGTTGTAAATTGTGGCGACCTCTAGAGCGCCACACACAGAGAGAAACCTAAGTAAACCTAAGTTGCAATTAGTTGAAACATAATTACCACAGATGACGCCAGCAAGAATAAAATAGTAATTATAAAAATCAATATCCTAGAACGCGCAATTGTAATATGTAACGAAAACAAGATATATAGAAATTTCCAAGTCAGGCCATTAGCCTGGACGAACACCTGCCCAGGTGGGAAGCTTCCTCTTTTCCTGTAGGACACAGTGGATCCTACAACGTCCTTTAATCCGTCTCGGGGTGGACAGAACCCCAGATGTAATATCGTAGGTCACTTTTAGCATGTTATATGGAACATTGGTGACAGGTTAGCCTATCGCCTAAGAAATTCCATTGACCCCTAGTCCCTTAATCGCCTCCTACGATATACGGGGATGAACGAAAGCTTTTTTGCATTCTTTTGCGTCCTAAGCTAGCCCAATATACATGCTACTAAATAACCAAGGAAATGTTTTCATTTATCCAAGGTTCAGTCCATAAAAGGGATCTAAGGATGTGAATGTATATGTATGATCTAATCATTGCGGCTCAGGCGGAGGATTGGCGTTGTGGTTTGCCCTGCAACATATGCTGAGCCTGGGCCCTTTCACAGTGACAGTGCAGTATCTTGTCAATTGTAATAAATGGAAATGTTTTTGTACCTGTGCTGTTTTTGTGAATACATTTTTTTTCTATTCTATTCTAAACATACTATTGTTGTTCCCAGGAACTGTTTTCGCCGCCGGAGGGGCTGTCGTTTTGGGAGTATTTCACAGAGCGCGTCGCCCAGTTCAAGAAATGCACAGCCAAACTGTCACCTGATGAACGGTTGGAGATGGTACATGAACCGTTGGGTAAGTAGTTATCACTACATAGTATAAAACAAAGTCGCTTTCTCTGTCCCTTTGTATGCTTAAATCTTTGAAACTACGCAACGGATTTTGATGCGGTTTTTTTAATAGATAGATTGATTCAAGAGGAAGGTTTATATGTATAATAACATCCATTAAATAGTGGAGTAGGCTATATATTTTATACCCGTGCGAAGCCGGAGCGGGTCGCTAGTAGATGTATATATAGAGTATGTATGAGGAGGTGTATGAGTGTCAATGAAGCGAAAGTGGTCTGTCAGGAGCGGGACAAATGGGGATCCGTAAGCTCTGCCTACCCCTCTACAGGGAATCAGGCGTGATGTGTATGCATGTATTTAGAGTATATAGATGTTGTTTGGGTCTTTAAAAATTGAAGTCGTAAATACATAGTTGTGTACGTGTTTATTATTTATTGACATACCTATATATGTTACTAGCCAAACCCGATTTCAGGACAAACTAGTTTGGCCTAGGCTAAACTAGTTCTTTTGTCCTGAAATCTGCTTTGGCCGGTAACATAGGTTAATAGGAAAACTAGATTAGCCTAGGCCAAATTAGTTTAGTTGTTATGGCCGGTAACATATACATAGATTCACGACTTTCAATCCCTATCGGAGGCAGAACCTTTAAGACAGTAATACATATCCTAGATCACGTTAATCATGATTATTGGGATTGCGATGTCATATGGAACATTGGTGACAGGTAGCTAGCCCATCGCCCAGTAAATTCCATATACCCTTAGTCCCTTAGTCGCCTCCTACGACATGCCAGAAAGAACGGCAGCTAGTTTGCATTCTTTTTACGTCCTATACTACTAACACTGCCTCTTTTAAATGTATCTTTACATCAAAATTTTTGTTTTTGCAGAAATGTCTCTGCCTAGCTCGCACTCGATGCGCGCCGCGATAGACGAGGCCAACGAGCAGAAGGAAGAAGAGAAGAAGGGAGATGGAGAGGAAGAGCCACCGGCCAAGCGGGGCAAGGGCACGCCAGGTGAGGGGTTCAAGGGTGGGCAGAGATCCAAAGTGGTCTAGGATTAACTGTGACACGTGGTTGACTGTTATTAAAACTATCGGTAGAATTTAAATGCTAAGAGACAACCAGTGACAGGCAAATGTTTTGACTTTCAATGAATGTACCGTACTTGTACCTATGTTGAATAAAAATATTTGATTTGATTTATCTTGACGCTTGTCGTATGAAGAGACGATAGATTAAAGATCTGTAACTGTCCCATGTTAGATACCCGAGATACAAGAGACAGAGCAAATTATGTCTCGTACCTAGCTTTGTCTACCTTGAAATTGTATTTAATGAAATGTATAAGTAAGTTCCATAGTAATTTGTTAACACGGATTCAACGTAGGTTGGTTTTCGATAATACAGAGTAAGTGATTTCCTTTACACCGTGTAACCAGAAACCTTAGTCCACTAATGCTTTTTGCAAAATATCAGATATCAGATCAGTAATAAAATAAATGACAAGTGTTAGTGACAACTTACAAGTGTTTTTTTGTACCGTATCTAAGCATACAAGCACTAACTGCCTATTTAAAGAAATATACAAGTTTAATAAATTTCTCTCAATACAATTTCAGTGAAAAACAAAAAGGCCCCAGCCACGCCCGTTAAGACTCCAGTTAAACGCCAATCTTCACGGAATAAGGCCTCGACAGATGAAAAAGGAACAGACAAAGTGGCCGAGCCAGAAAAAGTAGTTAATGAAGGTAAATATAAGTATATCTAGATATAGGTTTTAGTATATATACGGCGATACGGTTCACTACCTATCAAGTTGGGTGCTGTCTATCTAGTGATACGCGGGCTTCGAATGACCCATACCTAACATAACTTCGAAATTTCGGAGATGGGCATTCAAGCCTCTGACTACTTCGCCATAATAAAAAGGGGAGTGTGTATACACAAGTCATGAAGCGTATGTTTTATGTTTGTTTTAGTATATTAAGGTGAGGGACAGCATAGTAAGATAACCTACTTGTTCCCCGAACAGGTAATAGTCAGTGCTTGTAAATGGCGACATGGTTTAACACCTGTCACATTGAGTGCTGAACTGCTGACTATGTGTTCAACACGTGGGTTCGAGGTGGCCATAGAATTACTACCTCCGCAATTGCGTATGGTACACCCAAACCTCTATTACATTTCTCTATTCACAGACGCCGAAAAGACCAAGGAACCAACAGACAAACCTGAACAAGACACGACTAAACCAACAAAGGACCAAACGGAGAACACGAGTGAACATAACGACGATAAAACCACGGAGGTTGAGCAGAGCGGTGACAGTACAAATGAGAAACAGGAGGTTGCGGATGGTGAAAAGAATGATGATAGTGAAGGTAAGTTGATACTAAGGTAGTATACATGTATATACTACCTTAGTATTATAGATATATATATATACAGGGTGGCGCATTCAAAACGGTCAGTATGGGAAAGTCTGAAACTATAAGAGATACGAAGATTTGTTCTTAGGAACCATGTCACCGATTTTGATAAAAATAAAAACTGCATTCATACTTTCTTTGAAAGAACAACTGTAACCAGTACGGGAATCGAACCCGGTTTCTTTGAAAAAATAAACTTGCCATTTTCACTTTTTCTTTTTAAATATCGATTGTGTAGGTCTTAAGCTGTAAATGTCTCTATGAAACATGATGTCCAAAATTAATAAAATGCATTGTTATGGCATACTTTAACTTATCATAGTAGGTGTTCTAAGTGACCACAGTGGTTTTCAATACAATATTCAACACGTTTAGGTAACGATTTTACTATTGAATTTTGTATTTTCATGTGATGAATTTGCGTTAAATTTGACTCTACTGATACTTTTAGGTCTTCAACAGTGTCATAGCTTGTTTTGTAAAATTCATTCTTAACGTAACCGCACAAGAAATTTTCAAATATGGTTTAACACGTCACTTTAAGTGGACTTTGCAATAGATTGTTAGTTTTTGCTTACTGTAGAATAACAAAACCTCCTTAAAGGATTAATGCAGTGCTAATGCCACTGATGTGGTGTAAATAACAAGTAGGGAAGTACAAAACTACAAACAGCCATAGCGACAATTTTACATGTCTGTTGAATATTGTTACGATGTATGTAAGCCACTATGATAAACTAAAGTATGCCAAAACAATGCATTTTATTAATTTTCGACACCATGTTTCATAGAGACATTTACAGCTTAAGACCTACACAATCGATATTTAAAAAGAAAAAGTGAAAAGTGCCAATTTATTTTTTCAAAGCAACCGGGTTCGATTCCCGTACTGGATACAGTTGTTTTTTCAAAGAAAGTATGAATGCAGTTTTTCTTTTCATCAAAATCGGTGACATGGTTCCTAAGAACAAATCTTCGTATCTCTTATAGTTTCACACTTTCCCATACTGACCGTTTTGAATGCGCCACCCTGTATATACAGGGTGAAATTTTCATCACTGGCAATACTTCAAAGATAGATTCTATGGTGAAAAATATGCGGCTTGACATGATTATTTTAGTACCCTCCGGTACAAAAATTTTGAGAAAAGCCTCCTCAAAGTTTGGGAGCCAATTCAGAATACATGTACACCCTACATTATTTCATTCATAAGTTCTCATCCAATTAAACATCTTTCAACACCCAAAACAAAAAACTATACAACAAAAACAAACAAATATTAACAATAAAACATTCAAGTAAAAAATCTAAAATTTTTACTAAACTCTATTTCTGGTGTACCCAATGTAATTTTAGGGTTTGAAGATAAGGCGTCATCATCATCACTGCGGCTTACCGTGGGCTTACCTGCTGTTTCATACCCAAAAACATAAAAGTTTTTTTGTGGTTGAACATCACATGCTTCCAATGAAAATTTTTAAAACACATCACACATACATGGTACACGATGACAAATACAATTCCATTTCACTAGTTCTTCAATCTTTGTTCATTTTAATCCATATCGATAACTATTAAAACTAATAACAAATAATTTCAAAACTTATTATCATTTGCGAATTCCGTTGCAAAAATTTTTACAATAAACAATTCAATTTCAATTCAACATAGAGTAATAACATTTATTTAATGGTATGGTTACATGTTACTTGAAGTATCAAGTACTTTTAGTGACAAAGTAGTACATATAACACATAAGTGAAATAAACAATTTTATTATTAATGATTTACTTATCATTGTTTATTCTTCATCTCATGTATATTTATTAATAAGTCATACAAAATATTTAAATATTTATGCTCGTAGTAAGTCGAAAGTATGAAATGTAATGCACTTCACTCTGGCTGTATGACGCAATCTTTACTTTATCTGTGGCTAATTTATTTATTTGACTGTTTGTTTACAATGCTATGGCGGTTTAAAGTATTTTGTCGTCTGAATTTACAATTTAAAGTTAAATTGCTATTTCATAGTACAATAATGGTAGATTGTTTATTAATGTTGTGAAAGTAAAACATGATTTAGTTATGTGAATGTAAATTCATACTTTAGTGGAAATGAAATTAATTACTGAAGTGCTTTTGAAGTTATAATTGTCGAGAATTAAAACATAGAAAATTTAATGGAATCAAATGTTTTAAAGAACTTATCAAAGCGTAAACTAAAGGAAGATTAATTAGTAACCAGCATAGAATAATTACGCGATTAAATTAAGTACAATCCATAACCGGCTAATGTTTATGTTGTGTTATTGTGTGCAGTGATGATTATTTGGATTAAATAAAAGAATAGTGCGTAACATTGTCGTAATTAATGTTTAAAGGAAACCACATAAGTATGTTCTATTGGCTTCCTAACCTGTGAAAACAATGTCTCAATAATGACAAAAGTTTCATTCAAGATGCTCCTGGTCCACAAACACTAGATTACCATAGAGAATGTAAACTTACAATTTATGAATGACCTTGGTAGAGTACCCGCCACATAGGGTGGCAGTTGGAGGCGTCGCCACAGTCGCGTAATCCAGTGTTGCCAGTAAACACGCCAAAACTAGCACTCACTGTGCCATACGGCTCGATACATTATATTGAGGTTTCATTTGTAACGATCTTTGGTTGCAGAACTATAAACTCAAATAAAACAAATTAATATACCAAAGTCAAAAAGTCAAAATATTTTTATTCAAAATAGGCCCCTATCATAAGCTCTCTTTTGAAAGTTATTTTATGATCTAAGTACAAATTAAAAAAACTATATATTGACAAAAGGAATATATATGAGTGAAGTGAAAGGGCGGTTACGTAGGGGCCGGCCTAATAAGACATATATGTAACAGTCAGATAGACGCTATATTGAAAAAAGGTGACGTTAGGAGTACCTATAACCGCCGAGAGTGTATTAGAGAATGTATGAATGTCAATGAAGCGAAAGTGGTCTGTCAGGATCGGGGACAAATGGGGGATCCGTGATCTCTGCCTACCCCTCTACAGGGAATCAGGCGTGATGTGTATGTATGTATGTAAAAAAACTATTTCAAAACATGGCACTGAGCATTGTCTTTACATATTTTTTACCGAGGTTAGTTCAGCAACCATTTCGGCTGCTCAAGATGCCACGTCATGAAGACCACGACCGCTCTGATAAGAGCGTAACGATTGAGAAGAAGAAGTTCAGCGGAGACCCTTGGAGAAGAACTAACAAGAAACTCCAGAAATCAATTTATTATAATCACCCTTAACAAACATAAAAATTACAAAGAGTGGGCAAAAAACACAACGCTGGTAATACTAAATTTACCTTTCATACAAAATAACACGCAATGGTGGAAACGTCAAATTTAGTTCCAAGTTTGGCTACTGCCACCGTATGTGGCGGGTACTCTAAGTAGTACGTTAATAGGGTACCCATATGTTACGGAAAATTTAAAATAAAAATTAAAAAAATTGTCCAAAATTTCCAAAAATTTCCGACACTTTTTATTACGAAAGTGGGTTCTATAGGTGCTACTGATAGCCAGGTTCAAATATTGCCAGTGATAAATCTGTCACCCTGTATATTATGTATATTATGATATAATATACCTACATACATAATATATTATATATTATGTATGTAGGTAGTAGTTAGTATACATGTATATACTAAGGTAGGGTAACTTGCAGAGGGGTAGGCAGAGATTACGGATCAATATTTGTCTAAATTTTGACAAGCCACTTCAAATATATACACGTATGTATTTAAAATTGTTAAAATATTTCGGGGTAGTCGTAGATTGAGTGTCCACGATTAACTGAGTAAGTTATAGAGTAATAACTACCTAGCTGTCTTTCGTAAATGTCGTAGAAGGCGACTAGCGAACAAATGGTCGCAGAAAGGTATTGGACGATGGGCTATCAACCTGTCCCCAGTATAACATATATACAAAACTTATGCTTAAAATGATCGAACACTATATTAATGTTTTTATTTGTTTACTTTTTTACATATACATTACGCCAGCTTTCCTATTGGAGGGTAGGCAGAGATAACGGATCCTCATTACTCTCGATCCTGACAAACCAATTTTGTATCACGTATACATTTATCCATATTATCTCTTCTTATACAGAATCAGCATCAAACAAAGACAAGACTTCAACAGAGACAATCACAGAAACGCAAACAGAAGACTCGAATAAAGCGACAGAAGAAAACGGAGATGGGAAAGCGGAAGAGATAGAGAGTGAGAAAGGAGATGGAGAGGAGGTGGCGAATGGAGACGCCGGGGATACGGGTGAGTGAGATAGGGGTAGGCAGAGATGTAAGTGTCTGTTGGATTGAGAGATTAGGATAGGAGGTCACATTGAATCCACGTGTTAACGGCCCAAGTCTACTATAGTGTATTCGCGTTAAGTAAATAGTGACGTCATGATAATCAGAGAGTAAACTGACCAATGAGACGTGAGTAAATGAGAAAACAAGTCACATTGACCAATGACAGACAACCCCTATAAAATCTCATTGGTCAAATCATGGAGACTTTGATGACGTCACTATTTTCTTAAAGCGAATATACTATAAGTGTATGTTGGATAGAGAGGTTAGGAGGTCACATTGAATCCACGTGTTGAACAGGGGCCCAAGTCTACTAATGCGTTTTAGCACAATCGTAGTTTAATATCTTATAGTTATAATGTGAAGTTGGTAGTGGAA